>JAUZNJ010030869.1:0-14541 GCA_034780135.1 Jordanella pulchra | reverse complement strand
AAAAATTAATGCAACACTGGATGGAAATAAATCTTGTGACACTGCAGAAGCTTATTGAAACAAAGCCACAGCGAATGCAGCTGTAATCAAAGATAAAGGCGGTCCAACAAAATATTAGAGAGTGGGACCATTTTTTGGTGGCGACTTTTTTTTTAGCCAGGCAGTGTATTTCCTTTATGAATCATTTGTTTGCAAGGAAAACGGCTTGTTTTTCTTTTTAACTATTGGTAGTCCTGCTCTGTTGGTGCATATGCTCGTAATCCATAAATTGTGGTGTTTCTCTGTTTGGTCTGTTCCTCTCTGTCTAGAGAGGAAGACTATAGCTTCAAAAATATTTTAAAAAGTTCAAATCTAATTCGAACAACATCTAAAAGGTAGATTGTAGTTAGCTTAATATGGAGTTTTTTTACATTTAAAATATGACATACTCCTTTGAACATTTTTGAGACTAAATTTGAGATTTTTTTTCTCTTTTCATTGCCCTGTTGTAAGCTTTTAACTAATCCTCCAGCAGATGTTTCACATAGATATGTTCACAGTCTGTTACAGGGATGACTGATCTTTAAGCCTAAAACTTCTGCACCCTAGAATAAGGTAAACCAAGAACCTCTAAGGCCTGTCTCACATTAACCCAGCACAGCCATGCTTTGGAATCTCAGTCCAAAAGTTTATGAACTGTTTGTTTCTAGTCATCAGCTCTTTCTATTTTTTAAAGGAGTTCTGTGAACAGTTAAGCAGTGAGTTCTTGCGTTGTTGTTACTGATATTTCTGACAGCAATCTGAAAAAAGCTTACAGTATATGGAAGAGTTTAGAGGTCACATAATGGATAACAGTAGAATGGCAGACACAGCTCAATAGCCGAGCCTCTGTGTGTGTCTAAGGTGAAGTGACTGTGGCAAACTCACCACAAGTAAGATATAGCTGTGTCATTAAGGCTTTGATTTTATCTTTGTTGCATGCCGACGCTTCTGGTTCTATCTTTGGGTGGGTTCCCTATTTTATGTTCTTCTGAGCTGTGGAAATAAATAAAAACAATATCTCTGAAAAACGGGGTAGCATGAATCAAGGCCTCAGCAAAATTTTGTTTTAGTATAATATATAAATATCAGCCCTTCAGACAGCATTAACACACATTCACATACCATGCTTTAAATAAAAAGTCAGTACCTTGCAGAGACTCCCATTGACTTCCATTCATTTCTATCCTTTCTACAGCCTGGTATGTACATCACTGGTGCAGACCCCACCCTAACCTTAACCCAAAACACAGTCCCAAGCCTAACTCTAACCTAATGCAGTAAGGGCCAGTAAAAGGCTTCACTTGCATTTAAGTCCTCACTTCACCAGTACAATCCACCACAAATGTCCCCACTCTGCAGCAAATAAAAGTACACACTCTCACATACGTACAACTCAATTATGGTGCTATTTCTGTGGCCTTACCTGTCACTGACACTGAGCTGAATCCTGTCGGGATTAATTAGTGACTCACAAACACACACACACACATAGGTCTTACTCTCCAAGCATATCTCCATTTATGTTTCTGACAAACAGCACAGTCACACCATTAAAGTGATAAAAAACAAAAGGTTCATATTTCCACCTTTTACTACTCATTTACAAATTTTGGTGGCTAAAAACACACATGCAGTATGTGTGTGTGTTTTGTAGCCTAATTATGCATCAGAAACAGAATGTGGAGCTTCCAGGACAGCTTGTTGCCAATAAACACCTCCCACCCCCCCTGCTCTGCTGTAATTACCTCACTCTTCATTTCACACCTTGGTTATGCACCCTATATCTCCTTGTGTCAGGGTGCTACTGTTCTGTGTCAGCACAAAACAACACCTGTCAACTCTCATGTTTTGACACTTTGTTTCTGAGGAGTTTTTTTAAATAATAAAAATATTAAATTTGGAAAGAAATGTGTGTGGTCAGGGGCTGCGTTGGTGTAGTGGTTAAGCGCGCTAACACAAAAATAAAGGCCACTAGAGCCTAAAGAAAAAGGAAATGTGTGTGGTTCGGATATACAGTCATGGCCAAAAGTATTGAGAATGACACAAATATTATATTTTTTTTACATGATCTTTTGCCCTCTGGTTTTCATGTGTGTATGTCAGATATTGTTGTCACATACAGAAATACAATTGCAATCATATTATGTGTAACAAAAGCTTTTAATGACAGTTAGAATGAGTTAATGCAGCAAGTCAATATTTACAGTGTTGACCCCTCTTCTTCAGGACCACTGCAATTCTCCCTGTCATCCTCTCAATCAATTTCTGGACCAAATCCTGACTGATAGCAGTCCATTCTTGCATAATCAATGCTTGCATTTTTTCAGAAAATCTAGGTTTTCGTTTGTCCACCTGTCTCTTAATGATTGACTACAAGTTTTCAATGGGATTAAGATCAGGGGGTTTCCAGGCCATGGACCCAAAATCCCTATATTTTGTTCCCTGAGCCTTAGATATTGCCTTTGCTTTATGGCAAGGTGCTGCATCATGCTGGAAAAGGCATTATTCATCACCAAACTGCTCTTGGACGGTTGGGAGAAGTTGCTCTCGGAGGACATTCTGGTACCGAGCCTTTTAGGCAACAATGGAACTATCTCCTTGAAGTTCTTGATGATGTGATAGATTGTTGACTGAGGTGCAATCTTTCCAGCCGCAATTCTCTTTCCTGTTAGGCCATTTTTGTGCAGTACAATGATGACTGCACATGTTTCTTTAGAGATAACCATGCTTCACAGAAGAGAAGCAATGATGCCAAGCACAAGCCTCTTTTTAAAGTGTCCAGTGGTGTCATTCTTAGTTAATCATGATAGACTGATCTCCAGCCCCGTCCTCATCACCCCCCACACCTGTGTTAATGGACCAATTACTGAAACAATGTTAGCTGGTCCTTTTAAGGCAGGGCTGCAATGAAGTTGAAATCTGTTTGGGGAAATAAAGTTCCTTTTCTAGGCAAATATTGACTTTGCAATGAATTGCTGTTACGCTGATCACTCTTTATAACATTCTGGAGTTTATGCAAATTGCTGTTATATAAACTGAAGCAGTAGACTTTGTAAATATTAACATTTGACTCATTCTCAAAACTTTTGGCCATGACTGTAGGTAAACAAAAAAAAGCCTTGATCTTAAAACTGAATGCAAGAGCATGTTTTGTTTACTTAGACTGTCACAGTTTGTTGTTTACTGGAGCGGTATCTGTGTTTGCTAGATCAACGATTGGTGAGGACAAGCTGTAACTCCTGTCAGCTTATGTTGGCATGCACGGGCCTATACTGTGCACTGCTGACTTTGATGGAAATAGAGCTGCTGACAGGTTTTTAAAGGCAAGCTGTTGACAGTCATAACCTTGTAGATGTTTAGTATCTGTGTGTAGTATATGTGTTAACATGATTTTAAGGGGCTAGGATAATGTTACAAATAACATTGCTGATGCAGAACTGCTGAGAGTCATTGAAAATGTGTCATTCATAATGATGATAATCTACATAAAATATAGTAGCATCTTGCATGGGTTTGTGTTTGAAAGGAATTGTAAAAACATAAAAAGAAAACGTACTTTGTTTGCTCCTGGAGGTTGTTTGTATCTTTACCTACAAATTGTTTATTCCATAGAAAGCTGATCCTTCTTTTTTAGCAAGCCGCTGTGGTGGCAGCTCATTACCATAGTGATAATGATAAATAGAAAAGGCTGCTGAAGTCAGCACGTTTTTTTTTCTTTCTTTCTTCTTTATACATGACAGGAAATTTTAGCATATAGAAAAACTCACAACGCAACTTAAATCGTGAAAAACAAAAGCAACTTAACACTAAAATGAAAAAACACAGGGTTCTAGAATCCAGAAAACAACATTATTTTAAAAAATGCAAAAATTTGAACTCTATAGTTTCAAAATCAAGATTAAAGTTTTTCCCATAATTCAGCATAAAACATTAGATTCTTTATCTTGTGCTGACTAGACAACTTTTCTACTTGTTTTTTATTCAATGAGGCTTTAATCCTTTGAATCTAACTGGATTTTTTGGAGTTTTTGTGCACATTTAGGAATTTAGTTAAGTGTGTCTGTATGGGTTTGGTGGTAAAGAAATATTGAGGAGTACGAGATCTATTTCTGTAAGGTGATTTATTGTCTGGTTAGGAACAGAATAAATGTACCCAGTCAGTCATTGCAGTCTGCTTTCCACAGATCTAGGAATCAGTGGCAGAGAGGGCACCCATGAGAAATACACCCCACACACCACTGAATATATGTCTGTCTTATCTTCCAGGTGACTGCCGCCGTGGAGGGACAAGCTAAAAATTCTGCTGCTGCTTGGATTCTTTGCTTAGAATATTGATGCAGTAAAGGACTATTTGTATCCACTGGCAGTGAGCTTTAAAGATTTTCATTCACACGGAGGCAACAGACCTAAGCTGACTTTCTGGGACCTTCTTGTTCACACTGGTGCACACCCGGCTTAATCTCATCAACTTCTGTCACATTTTAGATTTCCATTTGGATCTGGAACCTTCTTTACCCTTTTCACCAAGAAATCCAATAGGTTATCAGTGGATTCTGCTTTATTTGTTAGGGTGTCGTCAATACTCAGCAGGCTGGGACAAGCAGCAGGATGTCAGAGTTGGACAGCTTCCCCCCCCTGAATGAAGACAGAGGTCCAGATCTAGGCCTGAATGGTCCAGCAGACCCAGTCCAAATTCAGCACAGCATCCTTGAGGAGCAGGTAGAGCTGTGGTGGTTCAGAGATCCCAGAAAGTCTGTACTTTGCTACTGCGTCGCTGTGCTTCTAATCCTGGGCTGTGGACTGGGAGGCGTCAGCCTTCTCTCCACCACCACCAGCGTATCGAGTGAATGGAGGCTTGGTACAGGCACAGCCATGTGCCTTCTGGCCCTGGGAGTCCTTCTCAAACAACTACTCAGCTCAGCTGTGCAGGACATGAACTGCGTCCGGAGCAGACGACAGATAGACATGTTAAAGAGCGGGGGCTTGTCGGACATTTTGGTGGTTTTAATCACAGGATTTTCACTGGTAATTTGTGGAGGAGTTCTTCTACATTTGGCCCTGGTTCACGATATGCCAAAGCCGGGCCAAGCCCTGAATGACATGTACATCTCTGGAGTGGTTTTGCTAACAGGAGGAGGAGTGGCCATAGTGGGTGTTGGAATATACATCGTGGTGGTGGTCTTACTTGAGAGAACAAGGCATGGACGAAGACTTGTAGACCGAGTTCTGAATGTGTTTACTGTGTCCGGACACATGGACCGCCATGCTCGCAGAGAAACTGCCTCAAGCTTGGCCAACCTAATATGAGATGCAACTGCAATGAAGCTTCCTGGAGTCCTGTTTCCCCTTAATTAGAGCTAAATGTAACTTCAATAGATTTACCTGATTAAAAAAAAAACAAACAAAAAAAAAACAAGATTCATATCTCGCCTGATTAAAATATGCATGAAGGAAAAAATGAATGAATTTGTAACATTGACATGATGGGTATATGATATGATCAGAGGCAGAGCAAAGGTAAAGTGAAGCACAAAAAATGACAATGTTGAGAATAATACAGTTAAATTATATATGTACACTAGAAAAATATATTTTTATCTCTCCAAAACTTCTTAACATAGGTCCGCCAAGATTACCATTTTTCTCGTCTTTCTTCAAAGTCAAAACTTTACATATGTCTGCCTTTAAACAAGTTGAGAAAGCTCAGCTGACAATTGTCTTTGGAAGTGTAACTAGATTTGAGTTAAAATGGTTACATCTGGTTGTGTTTTAAGACAACATCTTAAACCTTGTGATCATAGTGATCATCTCATGAATAAATAAATGAATGAATAAAATGTCACAATAACAGGAACAGAATGACAGTTGGTATATTTTCAAAATGCTTGAAATCAGATATTTATATGTTCAAATAATTACATACATCTATAATCAACATGAGAAAGTACAATCACATTTCAGTTTGTGAAGTGAAATTGAATATTGCATTTTTGGTAAATGCAAAAATTTCGTAAGAAGACAAGCCCAACTATGATGTATGGGGCTGGTAGAATCATGTATTGGTTGCCTTATTGACAGAAGGACCTGAGCATTTCAGGAAGTAGATAGCATTATTATGAATGAACATTATTGACCAGAAGTTCAAAGCATGAGCATAATTTGGTCTTTTCATTGTATACTGAGCTGCTCTAAATTCATTATAAAGTAACTTAAGGACCAAAAAGTCAGTATTTGGAGTGCCTACCACAAAGCCTTGATCTTATCCCCACATAAACTTTATGGACAGAACTGAAAAGGTGTGTGCGTGCAAGTTGCTCCAGAAAAAACGCTGACCCCAGTGTGGGGTGGGGTTGTACTTCAAATGTTTGGCTCAAGTTATTTATAATGAAGTAAGGTTATGCTAAATACTAAGGAAATGTACGTTCACTTCTGAATCAAAGATACAAAAAAAAGCAAAGCCAAAAAATGACTTAGCATCATAAGAATTAGCAAATTAAAATAACTTCAGTGATCTTACCTGAACAGAAAATACTGTGATGCTTTAATGGCGGAGTGTGATAAATAAAAATGTATTGTTTTATTAAAAATGATATCTATCTGGTTAGAACTCTGTATGCATATATTTGTGTAATAATGCTAAAAAAAAAAATTATATGAAAGCTGGCATAGAATTATTAATTTATTTTTCTGTAGAAGCTCAGCCAAAAATGGAACAATTGATGAGAGGCTCTTGTTGTTGAAAGTGACATCAACTTAAAGTATTAATGAAAGTTTAAGTGATTCTGAATGTTCAGAGACAACATATGTGCATTTTAAACGCTTTGCAACTTTGGCAGCAGCAGTTGCTACGTTGTGTAGTGGTTAAAAATGCTTCCTAATTAATATCTTAAAATAACATCTGGTTCTTTAAAGAATTCATTTTATTTTTCAAGGGGTACATTCAAGATAATGTCCAAATCACATCAAAACCTTTTATTTGACCATCAACAAGATCTTTGATTACTATAAGCTTAGTAATGGATGAACTGTTCTGCAAAAATGCACAATCCAAAATACAAATGAGAAAATAAAGTATAAAAGTATTTAATATTTTAAATGTATTTTTAAATGTTTTAAATTTTTTCCAACCTCTCCTTGTTCATTTGAACAGATATTAATCCACTGTAGGTTTATTAACTTGTAAAATTTCAGTGTTGCCAACCTAATTTCTTCCTTTGGTTTCATAAAAATTAGGATTCCTTAGAAGAAAATGTAGAATGTTTTTGTCAAAGAATCTCAAAACCTTAATGTAACAGGAAGTTTTCTGTTCATGCCGTAAAAAGCAATTTTTTAATTGGGTAATTAGCCATAAAAAGACATTGCATTATGTATGGAGATTTTTTTGTATGTTTGTGTGTGTTTATACCTTACTATTCTCTGAGATTTGGCTTTAGTTTGTTTTCTTAGAACAGATATATTTTATGTTTTTGATATCCTTTCTTGTGTATAACCTAAATTGATCAATATAAGTGTGAAATGAAAGAAAATAGATTAACAAATAATGTTTACTTCATTTCCTTCATGGTGTTGCCTCATTTTTATTTTTCAATTATATTTTAGCATCAAAGGTTGATTAAAGTTAGAGTTATATATTTGGAGCTTGAGACCCTACTTAACGTGAGATTGTTTATTATTTAAATGCAAATTTAACTGCTGTACAAAGAAAAGCATCACTGTTTATACTGCATGTGATGGATTTCTGTTGGTACATTACTCATTTAGATGATAATACATTTTTATATAATTGTAACTTTCTACATTATGAAAAATGTTGTGCTCTGCCTTTAACCCATCTTTTAGGGAGGGACTGGACGAACAAACTGCCCTTGCTGTTAATCTAAGGTGAAGTTCAAAAATTTTAAAGCTAGTCCTCCCTTCATATATACCCCTGGTAAATGTGCTGTATCAGTACCACAGACAATAAAACAGGCTCTCAGCATAATGCAATCACCCCCATGTTGGACTATTGCTAAAGGTCTCTTCTGTTTAAAAGCCTTACTGTGGCCAAATAGATCCTCCCTCCTGTCTAAATACATAACATCTTACCTAAATAATTTTAGCTCTTTCCTGGGTACATGAACATCCTAACAGTTTTGAAGGGATACATTTTGGGTTTAATGGTTGATGCTTAGACTCAGAGGGCTGTTAATATAAAAAAATCATCTCCAACAAATAAAACAGGCAAACATCAAGTGTTCGGAATATTATCAACCTTAACACTATTGAAATATTGTTTTAATGTGTAGAAAACCAACCAGTTGTCAATACCTTACTGTAAAGAAAGAGGTCAAATATCCAGCCAGAATAATGCCAGAACCCTGTTGATGGTTGTAAACAAAAAAATTACACAAAGTCAGTGCATCATTGAAAATAATAAACACAAATAATACTGTGTGGTTGTTAAAATCCAACCAGAATTAAAAGCATCTTCATGGCCTGTGTGCTCTTTAGCAGAGGATCATTAAGAGTAGAGTTTTAGAAACGATAATGAGGCAGCTCAAGTAGCTTGGTGTATCCTTCATGTGTAATGTAAGGACGACAGATAGTTGGATATGAGACCTTATCTGCAGAACTGGAGGCGTTGCTCCAGTATAAAGACATGATGATGCAGCGCAGCCAAAAGTTACTTTGATAGTTTCCTTTAATAGTTAGCATAGTATTTAGAATTTGAAAAAATACCCATTTTTAACCACAAACATAAATTAACTTGGTAAAAATATGTAGTTGTAAGTTTATGTTAATGCAGTAGAAACTAGCAAAATTGCTTACTTTTCCATTAAACAAAGCAAATGCATCAGTGTTCATGTTCAGTGATTGTTAAGAGTTATTTCTTTTACATCACTACCTCATAATTTGACTTTGAAAAATATTTTTATGTTAAATATTTTTCTGTGACATTTGTTTTTTCAACAGCTTGAATTCAACTGGATAATCTGTAGTAAGAATAAAAAGAAAAAAAAGCTTAGAATAAACTAAATGCTTTGTGTTAGTTTTACCACCCAGAACTGAAGTGGAAATTAATAAAAATGTATATGCACGTAATCTATAATTACTAAATTTGTAAACTGAAAGGTAGACACTGCTGGTTTGTTATATTTAGTCTGACCTGTTATTTTTGGACATATACATAAACACACATCATGATGCCTTAAGACAAAAAAAGGGTACAAAGAGACAGTTAACCATTGTTGGTGAGATGAGAGATGCCGGCTGAAAGCACAATGCACAAGGCAATGATCTTTAGGAGCTGGTATAGGCTAGTACCACTTTCTTCTTCTGGACAAACAGAAAGAACAAAATCCTTCTCTGATGTTTTATATTTACAATAAAGGGCTCTGTGATAATTGCTTGTATAAAACCTGTGTTTCTGACCTACTGTAGAGGGAAAACTCCAGAAAAGGTAGTCAGTGTTTGTATATTTTGAAGATGCCCTTTGAGTTGCTCAATCTAATTTTCAAGGGTTCTTTAAAGAACACAAAGTTAATTACCAGTAAGACTCATTATAGTTATACAGAAGTAAATTTCAAAAGACATCACAAAACATTTAAACACAGACACAACCACACATATTTAACTACACACACACTCAAGAGTACACACCTGCAATCACACATACGTATTTAGTGCTCCCTCCAGCCTAGCCAGCTTGTATAGCATAATACATTTGTTCATCTACATTAATACCAATGTATGTACGTGTAGTACGTTTACATGTAGTATGTACGTACTACTATATGTAGTACGTACATACTAAACATGTATGTGCGGTGGTTCATAAAATACAGCAAGTACATGTAAATACAAAGTATATGAGTACAGAAGTGATTTGGGGAGTAAGTCAATAAATGAATCTAAGAGAAAGAAAAGGAACAAATAATAAATTAAAAGCAATTAATAGAGATAATTTACATATATGAAAGAGGTGTAAAGGAAGTAGGTTATTCCAATCTAATGGAGCTCTAAACTATTTTTTTTCTTTATTTCTTGAGGCAGGGGGAATAGATGATTAGTCCTCCTTAGGTTATACTGAAGGAAATAAATTTTTTAAGTATGGAGGCAGATGTATAACCCAGTGTAAGCCAGATACTGCGTAGAATTCAAATTGAACTACACACATCCACCTGGAAAGCCTCCGGTTGAAAGTTTTCGCAAAAGGGAGGGAAATTTAGTACAATTCTTTGAGCTTATTGGGTAAATCAAATGGCACACATGGTGACACATGTCATGGCAGCCGTAGCATCAGCATTTTTTTCACAACTAACGGAGTTAATTGATAAATCAAACTCTTAACAAATCTGGTCGGGAGGAACGCACTAACAGCTTTCCTATTAACAAAAGGCAAAAATCGCATCCTGTGCTTGGTATTTTCAAAAAGAAATAGAGTGTATTCCAGCTAAAGCCAGCACAGCTATCTTTGTTATGCTTCAGCTTTCCTCCTCTAGTTCACACGTTGATGCCATACGTGTCACTACATTTCATTGCTCCAAAACATTTCAGTATCAGGGCTATTCCAGCTGTTGGCTTATGGCAAGATGTATTTTGGGGAGTTTGTGAATTCATAAAACTTGTGTCAATCTTGTATGCAAGCTAAGCAAACTTTAATGGATAGATTTAAAAAGTGAAATTTCCTTTTGGCCTTAGGAGTCAACTGATAAATGGACTAATGGACTAATCTAGAAGATTAATACACCACCATATAATATTATTTCCTTTTTTTAAAAAAAGCTTATTTATAGATAACTATTTCTGAATTTAATTATAAATTGATTGCAATTAGCATCGGATCTGTTACATGTCCAAACTAGAGGGGTAAATTACAGTTTAATCTGCATATAAAACATTTGGCAGTCAGAACAGATGTGTTGGAGGTCATTGATGAAGAAAACATGGCATAGGACCAAGGGATGAACCTTCCATTATCCCTTTTTTATTATTTCAACATCTAACTGGCTGCCCTGAGAAAAAAATGCATTTACTTTTATAATTAAGAAAATAATAGAAAAACAGCTGTCAAAAGATGGACCAATGTTATTGGTCCTTCTTTTGTCTTAAACAAAACAATGGTCGACCATGTCAAATGCTTTAGCAAGGTAAATGAATATAGTACCTGTAGGCATTTTGCTATAAGATGCTGGTCTAAATCCATTTAGATTAAATGGGGCCGTTATATGATCACAATATCTGGTTGTTTGGCCAAACCCATTCTGTCTGTATCTGGAAGTCCCACAGCATCTTAGCTCTGTCTTTCTCCACCACCTTGGAAAATGGTTTCCACTTTGATCTGGGGGTCTTCAGTTCGCATTCTCCACAGATATTTCTTTACATTACACCAGCTACTTGGTCATGACATTGCATGTATTCCTTTCCTCCTAGTATTTTACAAACTACTGTGAGATGCTGGATTGTTTCTAGGGCCTCTTTGCATAGCCTGCAACACGGGTCTTGCCTGGTATGGTAGATCTAGGCATCTATTGCTCTGCTCTCAAAGTCTGGTCCTGTGCTGCCAAAATCAGTGCTTCTCTGCTGTCCTTCAGTCCAGGCCTCTCTAGCCATTGATAGTAATTGGTCATATCAACCACCTCAGCTATCTGTCGGTAGTACATTCCATGCAGGGTTTTTTTCCTCCGATGATGGTTCCTCCAGTTCCTTCTCTTCCATCTTCCCTTGTCTGAGACATCCATTGAGTGCTGATGTACTCTTGGAGCTTGGATATTTCATCTTCAATTGGGGTTCTGATGCTCACTGGGCCTCTTTCTTGTTCATTTCATCTTTCTATTTGCACTTATTGTGTAGTCTGTGGACACTTTACTGTTGCCATTGGCTTGTAGTTTTCATAAGTACTTGTAGCTCTTTCTTATATCTGCTATTCTCCATTCTGGGAGTGCGTGGATTACCTTTCTCTTTGTCCTCATTTGGCCACATTCCCCAGCCCATTTGACATTCCGATGTCTCTTCAGTAGATCCTGTGGTGCTGATCTGCAAGTCAATGTCTTGCTCACTCTGAGCATAAAGCTTGATTTTATCCATGAGCAGAAGATGGACGATAGTGGCCCCATTCCTCAGTAGGTATCCATAGAAGGGTTTTATTTGGCTGAGGGAATTTAGACCTATGCAGAACGACAGGGATATGTATGGTGTATTCCATATTAGGGAAATAAGGATAATGCTGCCATTGGATGCAGTTTAAGCCCCAAGCTCTAATTGTCAGTGTCATTGTGTCCTTGGGCAAGATACCTGCATTGTCTACTGATGGTGGTCATAGGGCCTGATGGGTTTGTGTAAGGCAGCCTCAATTCTGTAAAGTGACCCCCAGGGCAGCTGTTGCTACAATGTAGCTGTGTGTGTGAATAGATGAATAACTGAATGTACCGTGAAGGGCTGCATCCTAAGTCCCCTATTGTTGATGATGACACACGACTGCGCCTCCAGGTTCGCCACCAATCACATCGTGAAGTTTGCAGATGACTTAACAGTGGTGGGGCTCATCAAAGATGACAGTGACCAGGACAGAGAGGAGGTGGAGCAGCGGGTTGGCTGGTGCAGCAACAGCAACCTGATTCTGAATGTTGAGAGGACGAAAGAGATACTCATCGACTTCAGGAAGAACCGTCCCAGCCATGCTCCACTGCTCATAGAGGTGGAGGTGGTCAGCAACACCAAATTCCTGGTCTCACCTGGTCTGTGAACAGAACATCATTGGTCAAGAGGGAACAGAAGTGTTTGTACTTCCTGCAGAGTATGAGAAAAGCCCAGCTGCTCCCGCCCATCCTCAAGACGTTCTATAGATGCACCATAGAGAGCATTCTGACCAGCTTTTTCTGTGTGTTGGGTGGAGGCTGCAACGCCTCCGACTGAAAGAACGTGAGGAGAGTAGTGAGGACAGTGGAGAGGATCATTGGGACCCCTCTCCCCTGCATTCAGGACATCTCTTCTCAGAGCTGCATGTTACGAGCCCGTAACATCATCAGTGACCCCTCCCACCCCCGTCATGTTCTCCCTGCTGCCTCTCTCTGGGGAGAGGTTCCGCAGCATCCGGTGCAGAACCAGCAGGTTTTGCAGCAGCTTTTTCCACCTTGCCATCAGACTGTTGAACTGTTAAAAATTCTAATCTGCACTTTGCAACCACACACACAGATCTGAACCTGGAGACATTCTGCACCATTATTTGCACTGCCAACATTGCTGAACTTTAATAATCCATTTACTTCAGACCATTTTGCACTGCTGTTATTTTCCACTGTGAACTTCCTTATCAATGCTGCGCTTCATTTTTATATTGTATTGTACTTCTATTCTATTACAATTGCAATCTCATTACATTGTCGTAAGAATGTATGCAACAAAATTTTGTTTTGGCTGCACAGTGTGCATACAAAATGACAATAAAGTTAAGTCTAAGTCTTTGATCAAGTCTCCTGACTTGAAAAGCGCTATTTAAGTACAGTCCATTAACCAATTAGATTTGATGCAGATTTTCACGACTAACTAGAAAAAGGGCTTAAAAGTTGGTTTCCCACAACTCTGTAATGAAGTGCTTTTTACCTTATACAGCTTCAGGTATACATGATCCAAGTGTCTGTTATTGATTTGTAGGCTTTCTTGTAATTAACTCAGGCAGTGCACAGGTTTGTTTTTACCTAGTTTTGCAGTATTGGACAACCCTTTTGTCAACCAACAGTTGGTGTTTTGCTCCTCTGGTTGTTTTAACCAATGCTTTTCTGCACCTCTGACATGTGTTGATCCATTAAAGCTGGTTATCTTAGATGGTCTGAAGACTGATAGGAACTACCAAGTTGTGGAGAGACAAGTTATTAAAGGCTAGCAGTTGGGTTATTGCCAGGCATTTATGGAGAGAAGTCAGCATCTTCAGCCTGTAGGATCATCTGGATCATGTCTGAGCTCTGTGCTGTCCCATTTTTCATACCCGAGAGAGTTAGTTAAATGTCTGTCACTATGATATACTCAATAACCTTCCAGTATTGTTCAGTCTCCAGCCATGATGGGTTGGTTTGTGTGTTATTACCCTCTCACTGGGAGTACACCTTAGTTGGTTCAGTGGAGAATAGCGTGTTTATTGGTCTGGCTTCCATCTCTTTTATGTACCTCTTCAGTTAAGCAGCCAAACTTGGGTTATGTGTTTGGAAGTTTCCAGGGCCTCAGGGATGGGGATCTCTTAGTATTTCTGCAGTATTTCTTTGCAAGATGCTTCCCTCTGGAGTTCTGAGAGTAGGCTTACTTCTTTCTGTGTTGCCTTGATTTTGGCTCTGGACCTTCTCTTCCACGGAGGACATTATCCACTATGGTCGCTCTAATGGTACCTTGGCCAAGCATCTAAAGGGTCCCTAATGCTGTACTATATATAAGTTCACTGGTTACTCTGATGCTTACAGGGGTGATGTAACTTGGGTTACCTGCGGAGTACCACAGGGATCAGTGCTAGGTCCAATTCTCTTTACTATATATATGCTCCCAATTGGTAGA
>JAUZNJ010030868.1:0-14541 GCA_034780135.1 Jordanella pulchra | reverse complement strand
ATACATTTTTACTATTATTATTTATATGTATTATTAATTTCGTCAGTTGCAATTTTTTTTACTGGCAGCTGAATTTTTCTGTGTTTAATGGACGGGAATGGAAAATTTAAGGCACACCTTTATGATGGAAACTTATAACTCTATAATTTCTGAGACTAACATCTCTCCCATCACTAATTTAAAAATACTAGATTTTAGTTTCAAATATGTTTTTTTTATCTTTTGTCACTTCTATTTTTTTTGTAATTTTGGGGGGTGGTTGAAATAAAAGTTTAAATATGAATTTAGTTCATTGCTCAAAACAACCAGGTTTTCTGTTTTAAGTCTTAGATTAACATGCAACATAACTTTCTTTTTCTGGTTAACTTTAGGTATAAATATTAACTCATCAATTCAACAATGTACCAGATGTTGATTATACTTTGCTTTAATCTCTGCTGGGACAGAAACTGCCTTTTAATTTACTTTACTTTACTTACTTTAACTTTTAATTCATGTTCTGTACTCACATTTGTTTACGTAGCAGGAAAAAAAAGACTGCATTTTCCAGGCTGACTCCAAAGGACATATATATGTCTTTTCATCCGCCTTCAGCTATGTTTGCATTTTGACTCCATCTATGTCAGCACGCTGCCAGCATACAATAGAGGCTACAAGTAAATACGGAAATACCGTTTTCCTTTTCAGAGTGATGCCTGAGTGATCTTTGTCTCAAGGGCAGACAAGCACCTCCATAGAGTTCTCGATGGCATTGTGTGAATGCATGTCTGCACATTTATACCATGCAGTAGGGTCAGCCGTTAGACACAGAGTGCTTGTTTTCATACTGTGCAATGTTTTCATATGTAAACCAATAATAACTAAGGCCAGGCTTACGTAAAGTCATGGTAATGTCAAGGATACTTTGCTTTGACGTTTTTGGTCTGGTATTTGTGAGTCAGAAATTTATGTAAGATAATGTTCTTTGAAGTGATCGAAGAACAGCTGTGTGAATAAAATTCAACTGAGTGCAATGTGAATATCTTTCTGCTCCTTAGAGGCCAGATGGGCAAAAAAGACGAAAGAGCCAAATAAAAAGGATAATGGCAACAAAAAAACAAGAGAATTAAGAAGAGAGGGTAGTTGGAGCGGAAATGTTTCCGTGCCTCTGCAGCCTGCCACCTCATATCACAGAGCATCCTCTGACAAATGAATGCAGGAGGGTCCAATAATAGAAATGTTCAGAAATAAACGCCTTGATAAAACGGAGGATCTTCATCCTGCAAACTGATGTGAAAGGTTGGCAGACAAAGTTTTTTATTTGGGGGGGGGGGGGTCAGTAACCTCAACATTAGTCACCCATCTCAGCAACTGGCACCTAGGCACAAGTTAAAAACAGCATAAAGTCTGATTCCTCCTCGTAAGGTTAACCTTTCTGTTCCACAT
Organism: Jordanella pulchra; assembly: GCA_034780135.1. Classification (NCBI taxonomy): domain Eukaryota; kingdom Metazoa; phylum Chordata; class Actinopteri; order Cyprinodontiformes; family Cyprinodontidae; genus Jordanella; species Jordanella pulchra. Next base: position 13,116 of record JAUZNJ010030868.1, on the reverse strand, counting down.
AGCACGCCTCAGCACTGTTACTATAGGAACCCAGGCTTGTTATCTTAGGTAGCATATTGGATCAGTTAGCCCGATGCTTTTTTTTGCTTCCCCTCCCGTTCACTGCCAAGAAAAAAGCTGAGAAGGGGTTTCCAGATAGAGCCTTTGTTTTTTTTTTACTGAATCTAAGAAAAGGTAAAGAGGCAGACTAAAACAATGGATTAATGATTTTGGATCGCTCAAGGAACTGGATCGGGTTGTGGAAAAATGAATTTATTATGGGAAACTGTCATATTTTGCACTCTTTTTATGTTTGAATTCAAAAACTTTGGAAAGATTTAGAGATCTAAATTACTTGGTGATGTTTAAACTTATAGACAGACAGACAGACAGACAGACAGACAGACAGACAGACAGACAGACAGACAGACAGACAGACAGACAGACGGAGACAATCAAGCTTCTCTAAAAGAAATGTAACATAAGTAGAGGAGAAATAAAAACTTTTCTGTTGCATACACATATTTACATAATTCTTTTATTTTTTATGTTGTTTGCTATATTTTAAAAAGCCAAAAAGAAAAATACCAGCTTAGGTAAATAACCCAAAATATGACAAGTGTATGAAAAGGTCTGCTATATCCTCAGTAGAGTGCAAACCTGTAAAAGCATATTACAATTTGCCTTTAAGAGTTTTGCATTTTAGCATTGTTTATTTTCTATAACCCAGCTGGAAAGAAAGTGGTCCAAAGTAGTGTGAGACTGCACGGTATTAGTATTTCAGGCTGGGTTTGCGTAAATTGAAAGCAGGTAGGGGTAATAGGCTGCTGAGACTCTTCCTATGTCTGTGCAAAGCTATTATACAGGCGTCAAAGTGAAAGAAGTGATAAGAAGGCATTTGACTGCTGTTGGAAAATGAAAGCCACCTCCATCACAGACAGAACTGATTCTTGTATGCATAAAATGGCTTTACTAATGTTCAGATTGTACGACTCCACGGAAGTATACAAATTTAGAGTCTGTTACTAAGTGGATTTTAACATGTTAAAATGAAAAAAAAGACAACCCAGAGGGAATTTAAGGACATTTTGTTATTTTCTTTAATGCTCCAAAACCCTATCGGTGTAGCAGAGTGGATCTGAATACCAATACCTTAATCCCCGGCTTTGCATAATAGAATTATTCAATTCATCCACTAAACAGATACCAAGCGGGATGTTGTGGTGACAGCTTGCTCCTCTGCACACCTGTGATGTGCAGATATGTTTTGGACTTGCCTTCCTTATTCACACCTTCTCCCCAGTGTTGCACAAATTATGATACGAATAGATTTGCTCAGCAGCAATAAACATTAAAGCTCTGCTCTTTGTTACTTATTTCACTTGAGATTGAATTCCTGTTAACAGTTTCTTGATAGTGATTTTGACAGTTTGGAGGCTAGGTTAATTCTTTTATCTGTTCTCAAGTTATTTCATGCATGTTGTTCCCACGAGGAGAGGCCTAGAAAAGAAAGAACACATAATAAATGAAAAGGGTTGAATAGCTTAAAATTTTGTTACCAACTAAAGGTGCAGGCATCAGTTGCTCTTCCTCCTTTCACCGCAGCAAGCAGTAAAAAGGAGCACAAATTGTCCGCACAAAAATGAAGATTAAAATTGACAAGTAACCCACGGCTAACAGTGTCCTGCATGTTAGGAGTTATACAGAATGTCAGGTTGGAGTTCAGATCCCAGAGGGGGGACATGAAAAGCAGTGTGATTATTCATCCATGATCAAATCAAAAACACTTCAAATACTTGATGCTGACATGATTTTTTTTTACAGAGAGTCTAATATTTTCTTCAGCATATATGATTCCTAGGTGTTGTTGAAATAATTGGAATGAAACAGAAAGTTTATATATATATATATATATAAATATTCTGTCTAAAAAGTTAAACATGATATAGAACCATCACATACAGAGAGTCTTTATTTTTGCTCATTAAGATTATTGTGGCATATAGTGAATGCAAACCCAAATTGGAAAAAATGAAAATTGGACTTCATGACACCAATTAAAAGAGAAACGCTGGTCTGCTGAAAATTATGCCCATGTACTGTAAATTTATTCGTTTCTTGGTCAGGGCTCTTTTTGCATGGATTACTGCTTAATGCAGCAAAGTATGGAGGTAATCAGTCTGTGGCTCCGCTGATGTCATCAAAAGTCTGGGTTTCTTTTAAGCTTCAGCTACTCTGCATTTCCTGTGGCTCCATCTTGGAGGAAAAGTCAGCTGGACTGCCATCATTAACACTTTTGCTTATAGTAGTTTATAGTTATAGCTTGGCCTGTTTTTCAATGTTGGAGATGGCTGTTCACACTTAGCCTGGTTCTACTAGAGGTTTCTTCCTGTTAAAAGGGAGTTTTTCCTCTCCACTGTCGCTACATGCATGCTTGGTGTGAGGGATTGCTGTTGAATTAATCAGCTGGTTTTCCTTAGATAGCAAACTTTTAACTAATCTGACTGATTTGATTGAACTGTCTTTGCAAAGTGCCTTGAGATGGCGTGTTGTGATTGGGCGATGTATAAATAAACTGAACTGAATTGAATTGTTCCTTCTGCTGTTTCTCACATCTCTCTTAAAGGTGCCAACAGATCTTTCTGGGGTTCAGTTTTGCTGGCCAGTTGAGCACAGCAATAACTAATGGTTACAGGAAGAGCTGCATGGGCTATGATTAGCCAAAGTTTTTTTTATGAAGATTTCATTTTTGTAGCTTGAAGTGATCAGTTAATCACTCTGTTCTATGTTTTGTACTTATAACTGATAAACTAGTCATTGTGTAAAATCACAAGGAAACATTTAGTTTGTTATATTTTTACAGTTTCTTGTAATTTATCTTTTAAGTTATTTTACAAAGTTGTTTCACAGCTTGAATTTTTTTTTTTTGCCCTTTAAAAGGTTACATCCTAGTGGAGATGAGTGAATTAAACACTAGTTTTTTTTTAGCATTATTTGTCAGTTTTATTATGAAACTTATACGAGAAAAAAAAAACAGGTTTGGAGAAAATGGGAGATAAGCTTTTTAAGCCCTATGTATGAATGTTTTTTAATTTATGGAAAAAATGGCACAGAATAAAATTAGCTGATACATAACACTTGTCAACAGAGAGGCAAGAAGGAATTGCTCTAAAATCTAATTGGACATAACAGATAATTCAAACTAGAACATGAAATTGCTTTTTCTTTCTTTAGGTTTTACACAATATTCTCAATTCTAAGTAAAAGTATTTGATTGGAAGAACTGAAGTAAAGAAATAAAATGTGCCGGTGCCGTTGGTAGCACTAATGCACGTTCTACCCATGCATGTGTGTGTTTTCTCCAGCTTCCCTTCACAGTTCAAAACTTGATCGTTAGGTCAATTGGTCTCTCTAGAGTGATGCAAGGTATCAATGCACACATGCATGATAGTTTGTCCAGAGTGTCTCTATGCTGCCCAGCGATGGACTGGCAACCTGTCCAGGGTGGAACTCCTACCCAATCCTGCAAAGACAACCAGTCATAGACGATGGATGGAGGGATGCATGGCTGAGCTTAACATCTCATTTTTTGCAAACTAATCTGATACAATTCATTGGTTTTATCAGCCCTCCACTCCAAACAAATCAGCTCCAGAGTCAAATTAATTTATCCAACAGCCTTTTCTTTCACTTTTAAAGGTCAGAAAAGCAATTAAATCAACTCACACACGTCTACCCTTCTCTCCTGAACAACAGAGATAAGTGAAAAGGTTGCTAACAGCAACCTTGCATGTCCAAAAGTGTTACTGGTTCAACTGGTTTTTATCGAAACATTTCCTTCCGTTGAGGCGCGACCAAGTGGATTCCAAGCGTGCTGCTGAGGTGTGTTCAGCCTGTTGACAGCATGTACGCCTTACTCTCCACATCAGCCTGACAAGCACTCATGTCATCCTCCTCTCCCACAATTCGGAGCTCCTCTCCGGCCTGTCAATGAGCCTGTCACAGTGAGCAACATTGCTGTCAGGAAAACCAATAGCTGGCTGGCTGAATGGGCAGATGGATGGACGGACAGATGGATAAGTGGATATTTTGTCTGGGCTACTCTACAGAGCTGCAGCAGTACCACAGTAATTCAGCCTATTTAAACTAATCAATTTTTGTTTCTGTGCTCCACTGAAACAAAAAGCTGGTTTCTGTGTGTGAGTCTGAGCTGCTTGGCAAATGGACCATTTTCCTGGGCTAAAGTGTTCTTTCAAACTGTAAAATCAGAGAAATTAACTGCTAAAGCCTTTTCTTTAAAAGCTGATCCTGAAAAATACTGATGACTGCTGATTTTTAATATGAGGAATTTTATCACTTATTTGAACAAAATCTGCATAAAGAAAATTGAAGCACATTTATCTTTTGATAAACTAAACCTCAAAAATACTTTATAATAGTTTTAAAGGAAATCACCTTTATTGGCTTCAACGGTCTATTATTCAATAGACTTTTTGTTTTATTAACTGTTCAAATGTCAGCCTCCAGACAGACACATCATAAAATGTATATAGATAATTACTCAGTTTTGATTAATAATCAATAATTCCATCATTTCACCAAAAGTAGTTGGATTGTTGGAGCAGAAACGTTGTGCTTCACCATATTCAGCCAAATGTGTGTGTCATTTTTTTGTTTCTGCAAGAGAGGATGTCTTTTTGGATTTGTTTGAAGCTAATTTCATGTGTGGGAGAATGCCAATGGCAGTGCTGTTCAGCCAGGTATAAAAACAGCCATGCAGACAAATCGAGGCTCAGGGTCAGAGTCAGGCATGTCAAAACACAAACAAGCTCAGTCTGTAATGAATCAGAAGAGATGTCCTGGAAAATCAAATGCGCAAACGCAGCAGCACGTGATTAATAGAATATTAACTCCCAAAGGTTTGGTTTTTTTTTTCATAAAACACAAAGATTCTGAAAATTCAATTTCCTATAAAACATACAAACAGTTCAAGAAAGTATCACTTATTCTATAGATTTTTTGTATCCTTCTCTGGTTACGCTTTTATTTTAGATACTCTATTGTCACAGCAACTAGCAGAACATTTTACAGCAATAACAGATGAGAAATAAACAGGAACAAAAGCCATTTTTTGGTTTCTATTTGTCTGTAGTGCAGCAGCAACCAGACTGAGTTTCTAAGCAAAGTTTTCAACTATAAACCTGTTCTTCTCCTTTGAATGACTGTGGGTTATTTGGTCTGGCAGAGTTGGAAGTGCAGGAAGCTGTGGTTAGGACCAACACCTGACAGCAAGAGATTTTATTACTTGAATGTCAACTAGAACCTGTCTTTTTACCAGTCTTTCAGCCTTCATCAGCATAATGATTCATTCAAAGGAGCAGAGCATGGGCGGTTGTAGACAGGAGCCAACAGGGGCCACTGCCGCGGTAGAACTGGTCCTGGCCCAGGTTATGGCCCCTCTGCTGAAGACATGATATGAAATCGGTTTTATCTAATGATATTCGTTGGCAGAAACTGTAATAATATATCACTTTATTTACTGGTTTACTTTAAAGAGGCAGAGTTTTCTAATGATACTACCACTTGTGGCCATAACACTGAACTGCAGCACTATTCTGCTTGTCCTTGTAACTTGAACTTATTATTTACTTTTCTCACCTTACCTGGAGTTGCTGTTGGTGTCTGAGTTGTGCTGGACGCCAGGCGTTTCTGAATATCCTCAAACCCATCTTGAAAATAAAGCGTTGATTGTTTGCTAGGTCGGACGTATTTAACATGGACATGCTTTACGTCAAATCCGTAGTAAATAAATTCAGGAAAATGGGCTACAGGCTCATAGATGCATCGGTGCTGAACTACTGAGGTGTCAGTCTGCTCATCAAACAATATTTTAGCTGTAAAGGGTCAAATAAAAAGGCAATTATAAAGATATTTTTCAGGAAAAATTAACTTTCTTTAACAATTATTTAAAAATGAAGATGTTGAACCTTTAGCTTACGATGTATTAATATGGGATCACAATCTGCATCTTTTAGATCAGGGTCTCTGAGCTGAGTTTACAGTACGAGACACACGTTAGCTTGGTAAGATGTTACTGCAAGTGTGAAAACAGTTGTTGTCTCAGTCATATGAACTGGATGGACTGTTCCAAGCTTTGCATTATTCTCAGCAGAATTCTAGTCTACTTGTTTTTTAGCTTTCAAACAAGAATTCAGGCCTCATCTTAACTTTTTTTAATGTATTTGCAGTCATGTAACTATTATAGAAATACTCTACAATCTCCTACTGAATATTAATTTCAGAGTTGCACAATGAGAACATATTTCTGATATCTTGATGTAATTGAAGTGCTATTTTAAATGTCAGCCTAACTTATTGAAGTAATAAATAAAACTTCCTTGAAGGGTTGGTGGGGGATGAAATGATTTTACTGGCAAATTACATTTTCTGTTTGCAAAGATTTTAGTTTTATAATATCCTAATTTATTTTCACCAATGCACTCCTTAGGCCTCCATAGATCAGAGTGACATCTGTTTATCATTTTTTGTTCTTAGATATAACCTGATAACTGATAAATTGGCTCAGTGTGTGATGCCACTATCTGCAACCATTTAGTCAATTATATTTTCATTATTTGTTGTTATTTTCAAAACTTTAATTTTGTTGCACTTTAAATTAAGGCCACATCCTGGAAGGAAAATAAAAGCTAATATTTGAAAGTAATGGATGTTATTTCTCTTTTTTTTATCATGAAACTTAAGGTAGAAAACAAATTCTTTGAATTTCGAAGGAAAAATCTGAGATTCCGTTTTTAAGAGATATTGCTCAGCATATTCTATGTGTTTTACTGAAACCTTTACTTGCCCATGGGTTTTTTTACAAATTAAAAATGGCATAAGAAAGTCCCCAGGAGATTTTAATGTGATTGTGAAAACATTTGTCTGCAACAAAAATTTATGTTAAAAAAAATGCCAAAGCAGTAAAAATCATCACCTAAAACTGATGTTGGTATCCTGTGCATCAAAACCCTGAACATTTAGATTTTACGGTTCTCTCTTTGTAAGGCTGTTGAGTAAATTACCATTGCATGATCTTGTCAAAAAAAAAAAAAAAACTCCTAATAAAGCATTTGATAAATATCATGCTAATACCCTATGCATTAAAAAAAACAAAAGATTAAGTCATCAAGAAAATTTAATTAGGTCATTTATAAAGTTAGTTCAGAAGTGACTATATGCTCATTTTCATTTGTATACTAATCCAAGCATGAAGACCTTCCGAGTTTAAATTCAGCTCAGATCTTCAAATGCCTAACCTAACTCTTCATTAAATGTCTCTGTAGCAAAATGGTTTCCGCTTGAACAAATGGAGAGATGAGACATTGGAGGTATAGAGCCGACAGAGACGGAGCAAATGTATGAAAATTTTAAGAGTAAAACCACAATCTCTGCTTTTTCAGCATGAAATAGCTCACAGAGACTAAAGTGCAACTCATGAAAGAACAGCAGGGCTTCAAAAAACAGATTTGACAGCAGAGAATGTTTGGTTTTTACATTGAAATGTCTAATTTGGTACCGAGAAAGAATAAGCACTAGTCGTCAAACCTGCCATGTTTGAGTCCTCGGATATGTTTTATTATAAAGCCTGTGTTTCCTGACTCCTCTGTCCTCTCACTAAATGCATAAAACCATCTGAGATTTCATTTCAACATGACAGCAACAACATTACAGTTGTTTGAAATATAGACCAATAAAAGAAGCTGTATTCCAATGTGAAATATATTACTTTAAAGATTTTCCACACTGCAAGAGAAGAAACAGCAGCCTGGTGGAAAACCAGGCTTTGATTAATGACCAACAATAACTTAATCTGCTCTCTTTATACTAAATCTGCTATCTAAGCAATTATAATCATACAGTTTGTTAATATACAGATATCTATTTGATCAATTATATGAATCATGATGGGGTTAATTTGTCAGAAGCTTTAAAAAAAAACATTTAAGCAAGTGTTGAGCATTTTTTCAGTAATGAAAATCTATATTGATTGAGTCCATGAAATTTAAAGTGTAAAATTGTCATTAAAACAGAAACAATGTGTGTGTATTCTCTAATATTCTCTAAAAAGATGAGAAGATCTTTGGTCACTAATCCAAATCATTAAATTTAGACATTATAATCATTCCTGTGTGCACAGATGTATACAAACCAGCACCTTAGTATGCAGGGTGTCTGGTCCAGTACCATGATAGGATGTCAACTGTGTAATTTTTCTTGAGAGTATATATTCCAGAGTCAATTGTTGGTGATATTACTACACAGTGGAAGTGATTAGGTATGTCAGCAACTCAGCTGCAAAATAGTAGACCACACAACATCCCACAGCAGAGCAAGCAGCTGCTGAGGCACAGAGTGTGCAGGGATCACCAATTTTCTAAAGGGTCATTAGATACAGACCTACAGAGCTCATGTGGTCTTCAGATTAGCTCTAGATCAGTGTGCATGGACTCTTTTCTATGGCCAAGCACCATCGTAGCCTTATGTTATGAAGTGAAATGTAAAACAGTGGATACAGGAGTGTAGAGCGCTCCAGCACTGGAGTCTAGGGCTGTGGAGATGCGTCTCTCAGTCTGGAGATCCACTGGTTTGGAAGTTGCCAGAACAGCACTTGCCTCACTACACTGTGTCAAGTGTGATGTATGAGGAGCTGGGTACAGACTTTCAGATTCAACAAAAAAAATTCCATCATAATTGGCCGTTTATTTTTGGCAATTTCTTGCATTAAACTTTGTGGGAAAAAAAGTTTTGGGGACAGCCTCTTCTTTTAGACATGAATAATGGAGTTTAGTGTTGAGTATATTTTCGGCTTTTCACATAACCCTTACCTCAACCTCACCTTAATGATAAACTGCAGTGGAAAATAAAAGCTGGCAGCCTCATCCCACATCAGTTCCTGACCTCATCAACGTTTCTGGAAGAACAGTCAAAACTGCCCCAAAACATCCTTCTAGCTTCTGTGGAAAGCCTGCTCTGAAGAGTTGGAGCAGTTTTAGCTTCAGGGGATCAACCTCAGCTGAGTGAACGCAGCTGAGCGAATACTTTTTACATTAAAAGTATTTTGTTTGCTGTTTTACTATGAACCCTAAACAGTTCTGACAGTCTAAATCCTTTCGGATGTCAGACATTGTTTATTTTTTTTAAGCATTCAGATAAAATTTTCACAAACTGTAAGTATGTGATTCATTGTTGTTTGCTTGACTGCTGGAGTTCTTCCCTGGCTATTTTATTGGCTTAGTCATTGTTATTGTTATTTACTTAAAAAAAACAGTGTGGAGGAGATTTCTCCAGTTTAAAGTTAAAGTTCCAGGATTCACTGCTGAAAAGCAAAAAATAAAACTTCTTCCAATCATAATCTAAAAAAACATAATTAACTATTATTATGATTTAAATTCCACTATATTGTCTCTGATTCTCTTCATGCCAGACATTATTCAGTGCTGTGATTAATTTGTTGTTTCTGTTGTTTTTGCAACTTACTCTAGGTTTCAGTAAACAGCAACGGTCTCAAACTGATTTAGAAAACATGCAAGCCATAAAGCCTCATTATAACATGACCCCTGCGTCAACCCAGCAGCTTGATTAGGAGAAATTGTTCCCTTTCAAATCACTACAACAAGCAAAGTTTAAGAAAGCGTAGCATCATAATACAGAATAAAAGCTTCATACATAAGAAATGAGTCACAATTTCTATTTGCATTTTAAACAGACTGCAGGGAATTGACCTAAACACCTCAAACTGCAATCAGAGAAGGAACAGATCTGTTTCATCACAGTAACTGATGTTAACGCCTAAACTTTTTCAGCAAGCTGCTGCTACACAGGTTTAACTATGACACAAAACACAAATTACCATTAACAAGAACCAGGGAAAAATACAATGAAGAACCAGTGCAGTGCTTAACATTCATATGACTGCATCAAACTAAATTAACTTGATGAAAGCATCATAATGTGCATGTTGACTGACAAAAGCAAAGCGATGTAATCTGTTAGAAGAAAGCCAACAGTGGCAGTGGAGGGTGGGAGATGAGAAAACAGCAGCAGCATCATCATTCAAGATTTACAGGAGAGCAATTTAACAGCCAACCTGATGTTTTTATCAATCGGAATACTGAAAAAACAAAATCCACTCATGTTAGGTATCTGAGTAGGACCAGAATAGGTTTTCAGTTTGATTTGAAGAGTGGTTGTTGATCCCTGAATCACATCTCAAGGAAATGAACTTGTTGGATGATAAGTTGCTGGCCTAAGCTGCCAAGAGCTTGACAAGGAGCTACTGCCTCTGCCTTCAAAAGCCAAGTATGCGGCAAAACTCAGCAATACAGCTCTTATTGTGATTACATTGTGCATGGTTATAAAAAGCCCTATTTAAAAATAGAACATTACATCAGAAGTTTATGTAGCAGTTTTACAGCACTGTTAAGAGATCCCGGAAGGACATCAAAACAGGCTTCAATCATTCATGTTTAGTCTGACAAAAAGGTAGATGATTCAGTAAAGTGTATTTTCAGAAATATAATTAAATCAACTTTATTGGCCAAGTTCTGACTAACAAGGGATTTGAATTCATCTTCAATCGCTCACATCATAAATCAACATCAGTTCAAACAACAAGCAAAATATAAACACTTTGAAGGGATGAAATAAGGACAAGGGACAGTACAAAAGTGTGTGTGTGTGCACAAGGTATCGTCTTTTTTCACTATGACTGAATTCTAATAAAGTAAAGCTCTCTTCCATATTGCATTTTAGGAAGCTCCTGCCATGCAAATTTGACAGCGATACTTTCCGTGCACCAGCTGCCAGCACTCGTCACTGCTTGCTGCTGGTTCAAACTGATGTTAAGTCATGTTTCTGACAGGAGGTGACTAAAGAGGCAGGAAAGCATATGGAATAAGGTGTCAATCAGTATAAGCCACTCTTTTTTTCTAATTATTTAACAACAATTTAAAAAAAAAAACAGAACGCTTTAGGAACTTTATCCATTCCGTCTTTAAGGTGACATTTCACATGGTATAAAGTGAGCTCACACTTGAAATGAGCTTAAATGACAAACTCTGAAATGAAAACTGAAAAAAATGCAGAAAAAAATATTTACTGACTGAGTGTAACTGAAATAGGCTGAGAACCACTATATAAAAAGAAAAGCTGATACCAAATTAGAGGTTGGAAAAAAAGACTCAAAGATAACTTTCAATTTGAAATAAATTTGTTGAAAAGATTTGTAATGTTTTCAGTTAGTGAGGTCTTTCACACAGGTAAATACAATTATGAGGAGATTTCTATACATTTCCAAAGATTAAAAGTGAAATAAATTAATTCAAACAACAATAAACACTTAAATCAGGAAATTACCAGAATAATAACATAATAGAAATAGATTGTTTTGAGTCTTCATCCACGCAAAGTTCAATAAGGTGCACCAATCAAGATTTTGGGAGCCAATCACCAAAATCAGACAATATCAATATCTGACAATCCTGATATTTCTGATCACGGATCAGAGTATCAAATCCATAAATTCAATACTACTGTCTATTGACATTGTGTTATAAGTATACAAAACAGGAGAGGAGTAATTAATATGAATTGACCATTCTTTTTAGTGAAGGAGGCAGCAGAGGTGAGTTTGGAAGGCAGAGAAATTAATGTTGACGAGGGATGAAGCGCGGAATGCTAGCAAGAGGTTTGTGGGTGGCCTTTGAAAAAGCCGATTAAATTTGGCCCCAGAAGGACTTTTTGTCGCCTTTACCTCCAGCGCAGAAAAGCCACCATCTTCTATATCCCACTATGCCACTCTGTCTGCCCAGTAAGCTTCTCCGATGTACCGCTCTGGTGTGCTGTTGGCTTCTTCTACTCAAAAGTGCTGTTCTTCTGTCACTTTCTTTCTTGCTGCTTTTGGTCTACTGGCACCCAGTACATAGTCACACTGCAAGCAAACTACACCAGAGTTTGAACGTATCTGTGCAAGAGTAAAGTTCTCTGGTTCATTTCAGAATCCGAGATGGGTCAGCAACCCCGGGGACTAGACCCGGGGTGGTAGTGTTGACAAGGTATGATGTAAAAGCACTGAAAGTGGGTGTGATCTGTGATTTTAAGTGGCGTCTATGAAGAAAATAAAAACAAACCTTGTATTTTGCACCAAACTACATAAACTGTGGAAATAAGAGCTTATTTTGAGAAAAAACTAAAGTCCACTGGAATCATTGAAAGCGATCTGAACACAGCTCCTGCTGAAGAAAAATCAAAGTGTGTGCATGGACAACATGAACATGCAATCCCACAAAGACCAATGACTGATGTGATAACACTACAACAAAATGGACTACAAAGCTATCACATGCTTGTCCACTTCTCAGAATCCTTCCCTCACTGTACATTACACAACAGTCAATAGCAGCTGGTAACAACCAAAGCTTGTCCATCTGTCCCTTTTCCAATGCCTACCCTTGAACAGTCGGGACGACTGCATGGGGCTTGTCTGTAATCAGATTAAGCAGTGACTGGGTAACTGGGCGTTGTGCATCCTCCCATCTTCCCATCCCACTGCTAACAACATCTGCGTCATGTGGAGACCCACGTGCATGCTGCGAAAGAGACAGATTAATGTACCAGTGAGTGTGTGTGGATTTGTCACTGAGTGTGTGTGTGTTTGTATATATGCAAATTTTTCATGTACAAGAAAACCAAGGAATCACACATGTCCATATACAGCGCATTTCTCAATGGCTTAAACACATTTCTAAAAGCCATTCATTGTCTTCCTTAAACTTTAACCACAAAATCCAAAGTATAAACTTCTTTCACTAAACCTCTGACTCTTCCTGCTAAACCAAATTAATGCCTCAAGCAGTTCAAACAGTGTCAAAACCAAACAAGGTTCTCAGATCAAAGTGCTTGTCAAGCAAAATACGAAACACAACAGAGAAGTATTACAGAAAGAAAAAGAAATGGAAAGCAAATTATATTTACTTTGAATAAATAACATTTTTAATATCATACACTCTATCTATCTATCTATCTATCTATCTATCTATCTATCTATCTATCTATCTATCTATCTATCTATCTATCTAT
>JAUZNJ010030867.1:0-14542 GCA_034780135.1 Jordanella pulchra | reverse complement strand
CTGGTGTGCTACTGCTTGGGTGGAAAGAAAACCAGCAGCCACACGGCCCTTTCTGGAACCAGTTTGACACCCCTGCAATAGAGGAACCTTCAATCCAAGATGAGGACACTTTGCTGATCTTCCGTTTCTTTTTTGATTTGATTTGATTAATTAAACATTAAGGTGGGAACTGAGTTTAGGTTAAGGTTAGGGCTACAATGTAATGGTAATAGTTTTTTTTCCAGGTCCCAGGGTTTTTCTGTTGGGTTTTCTATTTGTTTTCTTTTATTTTTTGGACACTAGGTGGAGCCTGAAGCTGTGTTTGGAGTGGTTTCAGTGCACAGCTGTTTCCAATCACCTCAACAGTGGAGAACTTAAACAACCCAGATCATCTTCATGTCAACGCCTTCCATGGTACTAGTGCCCTCCAGCATAAGTCAAGTATCCAGTGATTTTTGCTCTTCCTGAAGTAAACCTTTGTTGTCCTCGTACCCAGGTGTTTACTCTACCGGAGAAATGCTGGAGTTTTTGGGTGGAGATCTGTTCCAAGTGTTTCTCCTGTGATTTCCTGTGACGCCGTAGATAGTATCTACTGGTTACCCAGACCCAAATCGCTCTGCCTCAATTCTATTTCAGCAGCTACTATCTGTTCCAGCGAGTTGTCAAACTGCTGAGCTGCCTTCAAGTTCTGTCTGCCTGTTCTGCCCTTCACCACAGCCTGCTCCTCGCCAGCTATAAGTTGGTCAAGTGGATTGTTTCTCCAAACCTGCCTGACAAGTCCCCTCCAAGATCCAAACCTTATCTCTTCAAGTAAGATAACTACCATCTACTTCTTGAACTAAATTCTGAGTTTCTTGAACTCACCACACTTCCTGCTGTTCCCCTAGTGCGGTGATCTATAGATGAGCGCTTTCCTGAGAAGACAGAGAGTTTCCAAGAAGACCCGTTCTAAATCCTGTTCTTTTTTTCATTAAAAGTCATTAATCTTATACTAGTTTCCTGTGGTTGTTCTGCATGTGGGCTAAGTTTATTAAACCCAATATGACAGGTTTAGTCTTATTGTATAGAGTTAGTTTTTTAAATTACTAAAAATCAATACTTCCGGTTGATCCAGAAGCATAGTGGTGTAAAAGCATAGAGCTCTGCTACTCCAATACAGATTTGTAAGTAGGTCCACAGTGTAAGGGATGACAACACCAAGGATTTTAAAACATTGGAATGCTACAAAATAAACACTTGAATGTTCAGTATCAACAAATATAGCTATTTCTACATTTACTAAGTTGGTACATTCAAGCATTTTTCCTTGAGATATTTGGTGAGACGTGACAAATACTTCTGTCTCATTTTCTTGGATTTTCTTATTATCTCTATCTTGCGTGGAATTATGAGACGTAGGCATAAGATAAAGCATGTATGTGCCTTCTCATATGGGTCTGTATAGAATAATCTGTTTTCTTTACTGCCACTGGCAGTAAAAAACAAATGAAACAGAACTCCTGCTGCAGCAAGCAAAGACGTCTGCAATGCTAGAGTCAGCTTCCACAGTTGCACCCAGCCCACACTACGGCAGATGACAAGCTTGAAAGCTGAGATAATGCATCTGAAAAAGTAAACAAGTGGGGTGCAACTTAGATTGTTTGTCTAAGTAACTGGCATAAGGAGAAAATAAATATGAAAGTGCTATATATGTTTTAATTGCAGTGAATGTTGCATGTTCAATAACAATTGTTAATGTTTAAAAGGCAATGTTTTATGCACAGCTTTATTGTCATAGTTCTGTTGTCCATTTAGAAATGAAACCTTAACTTCTCTTTGCACTAAATGTTAAACTACTAAAAACTGTATGGTTGCTTCAATAAGTTTTGTCCAGCTATCTTTGTTCTATTTGCCTGCCTGATTCTGACTCGTTAGCCTCCTGATATTTTGAGCCAGCCTGAAACCCTGTCTGACCTGTTTTTTCGAGTATGCCTTGAACGGTTTTCTACCCCTTCCGACCACAACTTTGGATTACGCACTGGATTCTTCTATAACATCTGATCTCCTGGTTCTGACTCTGATGCTGGATTATCTTTGGACCTCTGACTGGGCTCTTCAGGCTCTGACTCAGCCTTCATTCCCAACTATGAGTTCAAGTAAAGCTACTCACCTGGAAAGTTCCTGCTCCGACTGAGCATCTGATGGCTACGTCCACCAACTGGCTTCAACCTCGCTGATCTGGGCTTACCTCCAAAACTCATAGAGAAGTTCCAGTTGCTGTGGTTGACTCTCACTGGCATTCAAGCTCCAGTTTCTCATTTAAATCAAATGTAAAACTTTTTCCCTAGTGGCTGGCTTCAGTTATGGCTCCTCATTTCTGCTCCTTTACACAATATGCAGTGACTGAACAAAAGAGATATTTAAATCAAATTCACACATAGGATTCTAGGTGGTCTTTTTATCCATGCAGATGTTCTGAGGAATTTCCCCTGAGTTGGTACTTGTTCACACTGTTCTGAGCTCATTTAAATTTCCTGTCTACTTTGTACATCCTCATCCAGACATTGATTCTCTACTGGAGAGTCCTCCATTGCAGTGTCCTCATGTGGATATTTATACTCTGTTTGAAAGTCCTCAGTTGCAGTGTCCTCACCTGGACATTGATGCTCTATTGGAATGTCCTCATTTACAATGTTTTGTAGAGAACGCCTCCCTCGTCTACTGGATCTGGTTGCATGAACTGGTTGGATGACTGGTTTTGGTGGTGTCGTGGTTACCGGGACCCTGAGCCAATGTTACATTTCAGAGTCACTTTCAAAACCTGATTTGTCACTGCCTCTTTTACTTTGTTTTGACTGCCTCTGTGACTTATGCCTGTCATCAGAAGTGCTTCCCCACCTACTTGTAATTTAAGCTTTTGCACCATTTTTACGTAACGAACATAGTAAGTCAAGTACAGGAAAATGCTGGTGATGTCACAAATGCTAATGCTAATGTTAGCATTTTGGCTAATTCGAGCTTTCGCACTCATTTTCACAAACCCGAAGGAGCACGTAGGTACCGACGACGAACTGAACCGAGGGAGGAAATCACTGTATAGTCTTTCAGCAGCAGCCTGCACTGACTTATTTCTTGTTGGCCACGCTTGGGCAAAGTGAGTAAAGTAGTCAACTGCAACAAGAATTTATCCGTAACCACCTTAAGTATTTTCTAGATGCATTTAGTCAATAGATAGCAGTTTCATAGGTGCCTTCATATGTGGTGTTCTTTTGTTTTATGCATGTAAACTTCCTATTTATGTAAACCTCAATGTCCTTTTTCATAAATGACAGGTAAAAGTCGTCTCGGGCTAGGCTGACAACACATTCAGCACTGAGATGACCAATATCATTATGGAGGTTCTTTAGCACTTTAGGGCTGTATCCTGCAGGAAGTATTATGACTGTAATGTAGAACAAATACAGCTCTGGTATGAGTTAAAGATAATCTTAATGTTTGTAATCCATCCCAGTGATTTCTTACTAATTTTCAAGGCATTATTGATGTTACTTATGATTATCTTGACTGTGTGCAGCAAAGCCAATAGTATTTATAAGAAAGGTTTTCATTTACCAATAGTTTGAATGTTATGTTAATTGTGTTCAAATTAAATCAATTAAAGCAGTCTTTAAAGTAATAAATAAACCAAATAGGGTTCACTGGAATTGTTCCTGTCAAAAAGGCCTTTTTGCAAAAAAAAAAAAAAAAGAGCAAGTTACATAAAACCTTAATTTCTTTCTTTCTTTCTTCCTAACCTTGCATGTGGTGGTCAAAAACACCACCTACAAATATGGTTTGACTGCTGAACTTCTAACTTTGAGTTTGTTAAGCCCTCCAGTAGAGTATAGAAAATTCTCGATGAACTACAGGGAGGGAGGAAACACAGCTTCAGTCTTTCCCTCCCCTGTGGGTCAGAGGCAGCTGCTTCATCACCTTGATATAACAATACCACAAATGTCACCTGAGGAACAGGCCTTAAGCTTTAGAAATAGCCTATCTTAAATTTGCTCACTTGCTTCAATGTACTACAGCAACTCCACTCTTGTCTGATCTAATGAATACTAAAAAACATTAGCTTTTACAGTTTTCGGATATGTGTTTTCTTTCTTCTATTTTTTTTATTTGCTTGTCGTGGCTATGGTTATGTTTGGAGGCTAGTAAATGTTAATAGTTGTTCTATTTCCTAACTTGCTCTATTAGCAGTAGTTCCTGCTAAAGGAAGTTTGATATAGGGCATTTGGAGCACAAATCTAAACATGTCAAGTACACTGTAGCCTTCAGGTTGATCCAATTGAACACTCATGTTTCATTCAGACCAAATGTGTTTTGGGTGTCAGAGCATCAAATTCACATGCACGGTCTATGGTGGGGGGCATCAAGCAGCAGTGAGAGGTCCTGTGGTACATCTGAGCATTTGGGGGGTTAGAGCATTGTAAAGTCTCAGGATTGGGGTGACAACGCATTCAATGCTGGGGTTTTCTGGGAGACAGAAACTGCATGCAAGCTATGATTGCTCACCTAGAAGTGTCAAAAAAGATTTATGAATAAATATAAAGGGTTTAAACTTCATAGGTTTAAAAAAACGATCAAAATAGATTTTTACATTTTAAATACAAGAAAGCACGCTCTGATCATTATTAGCTAGTTCCCTAAAAAATTTTCCTACTGAAGTGTGGTGAAACAGTATAAATACCCACATTAACGTAAAATGTGAATACCTGACAGCAAAAAACAAATGCTTTATAAGTAGTACTTGCACCTTTTACTAATAACCTAAAGAGACGCTTCATATTTACTTCCAGCTGCTGCATAAGGCAAGGACATCACATATACCCTGGCTGGTTTCAGGGAGCTTTCACTGGGGAATCCCAGCACTCACCAGTATGTGGGGGTAGGGGTCTACTGTTCCGAACAAGAACAGCATCCTAATCCTGATGAGCTGACAGCACATATAATGTTGTGAGGTAGACTTTCTTGCTGAAAAATGCTTCAGAACTATTTTTCTTTACACTTCATTAAAACAAATAAAGGCAATCCACTTTATTTGTTTTGGTTTATAGAACAGAGCAGCTTAATTACTAGAGCATCAAGCATCCAGAGCATCGAGGCATCAAAGTATGTAGATCATCATTTGACCCAGTGTCCAAGTTTTGGCGTTTAAGCGTTGTGGACACTCAGAATGCATTTGTCAAAATGCACCATCAGAATGCATAGAGTGCTAAATGTGGCACATTTTAGTCCTTTAAAAAGTCCCCAAACTGCATAATTTTATGAATGCGAACATTTTCCAAAACTAAATATAAATGTCTTATATTGTTTATCTCATATATTACACCATGAATTTCATTCACGCAACGGTAGGGTGGCCGCTCATCTAAGATTATCATTTCCAAAGCCGAGGAAAGGCTTTCGGGTGGTCTAGCCATGTCAATAGCATTGAAGCATTTGGAATGAAATTAACTAATGAGTAACTTACAAACAACATATATATTATTTGCAGATATAAATCATGATATGGTACACATTAAAATACATTCATAGGTTACAAAGGGATTGCTAATTTAATTATATGAAAAATAAACCATTAACAGCAACCTTATAGCATTATTGATGTAAATTCCATATGCTGTCCTGTGAACAAGGCCATTCTAAGACAGGTATTTTACTTAAGCTGATTTTTTTATTTCTCTTTGAAACAGTAGTGATCTGCCAAGGTACAAAAATTACAATTTGTTCCATAATATCATACTGCTCTATTTAAAGCGGTAATAGTATTTTCATTCACTGTCCACTTTTTCTGTTTTTTGAAAAAGTCATAAGCAGGTTTTATTAACAAATTATAAGTTAAAATGTGATTGTTTGGAAAAAGAAAAACGTTTATTTTAAACAGCAAATGCCATCATTGACAGACCCAGGATGCAGATTAAGTCAGGGAAACCGACTGTAAAACATATAATATTGTTATAGGGCTAGGATGATAGCTTTAGGTTGTATACAAATCTCAGCAGAGGTAAATCTGTATACTGATACTTCCCAGCTGTTTATTATTAATACCCTTTATTAAAAATAGGTCATGAAAAACTCAGTAGTTTCACTGTTTCATTCACAATTATTTGGGTTCACCAACACAGATCATATGTGAGTTGGAATGTATAAATCGTTTGATAGTATGCTCCTATCAGAAGAGTTGTATGCACTTACAGGGCTGTGAAAAATATTTGCCCATACACAATACTCCTGTTTCTCCATTTTTTGTCTGTGTGATGCTAGATCATACAATTCTTCTTGATAATAGAAAAAGAAAAAAAAACAAAAACAAAAAATGAGTAATAGAGTTGGCAGTTTTCAAAGTAATTAATTTAACATGGCGAAAAGGTTATCTAAATTAACTTAGAAAGGGTTACAAAGTAATTTTTCAGGCTGAAGGACACCAGCTAATGATTGCTGGTCAAAAAAAACACAAACACCCTTTTCACATTTTTGCCGTTTTTAATTTTTTTAAATAAAACAAATAAAAAATACAACAACAGCTTTTCAGAGGACCAGCCGTGTTTCGGTTGATCATGAATAACAGAAAATGTACCATGAAGTGGCACCATGGTATTGATAATGTGATGGTCTGGAGCTTCTTTTTTGCTTCATGACCATGATGACCTGTTATGACTCATAGAACCATGAATTATGTTCAATATCCCTCAGGAGAATTACCTCTCATCAGTTCATCAGCGAGACAAAAGGGCAAAATTCTTTCACTGCACTGTACAGTACTTACTGAGTGTTGGTTGAAAAAACCCTGCAATATACCGAATGGCTCAAATACTGAAGGTAGAAGTGTAATTTCGTACACAGATATGAATATTCTACTAGATGTTTTGATGTCAAGTTATGGGTATTGAACATGTTGTGAGATCGAAGCATCCGAGTTATTACAATCTTCACCTGATGCCCAACTCTAACACTGCCTTGTAGTTCATACCTGAGCTAATCAATTAAGTTTAATTCCTATAGATATTTCACTACTTTTTGTACATGTAAAATGGAGCGGATCTGAAGGATTGTACTAGAATAAACAAATAAACCACACTGATAATAAAGGCAAATTTGTTTGCTTTATGTCTTGAACCTATTTTTCAAAAACAAACAAAAAACACAAATATATAATGTAATGTATATAACATTCTGAATTCCTATTCCTCATATTGAGTGCTAATCACACAGGGTATTAATTACACAGTTCACAGAGGTGATTTCCTGTCTTGTGTTTTATTTGGTTGCTTAAACCTCATTAACTGGACTGCAAGAATAACAAAGGCTAATCTTTCTCAAAAATGTTTTGCTTAAAATGCTGCATTTTGAAATGCACTATATAAAGATTGAATCTCTAGTGCTTTCAAAACCTTTTAAAATATTTCAATCATGCTGCTTGCTTGGTAACTCAAGTCGGCAAATGCAAAAATTAAAAAAGTTTTATAATCAGGAACTGACACCCAAAGATATCATAGAATTGCCAACATAAAACTGTTTTGAATCCTTTCATGACTGCTGTATGTGATAATGAAACTGTACAGCTCAAGGAGCTAATTATAGTACAACTGGTAATCTGTCATGGTGCCTGGCTGTAATAATTATCTTGTTTACTTGGACTTAAGTAGGCTAAACTTTGGCTCTGGCGATTGCAATGGCTTAAATCATAAATGAAAATACAAAAAAAGTATAAAACTGATATTTGCCTGCTATTCGAGAGCGCTACATATTCTACTTTTAGAAATTCTAGGAACCACTAATAAACATGCAGATTGAGAGCAAAGGGCTCTGTTAGAAACATAAGGTAAAAACACATCTCTGGTGTAAGGTCGAGCTTGGCCATTCAAGGCTTTATATGTGAGAAGGAGGATTTGATTATTATGCTTAAACTACAGTTCTATTTCAGAATAAAAAAAGCCTGAAGACCCAGAAATGTTGATTTTGATTCTTCTAATATGAATTCTTATCTTATTATTCTTGTGATCATTTGAATTATATAATATTCGAATTAATAATTCCTAGTATTAAAAAATATATAAAAACAAATCTAAATATTAAGGTGGCTCTTTCTGGATAGCTTGTCCCTTAACATTACTCTTTTATTAGCCCTGGCCTATGAGGGGTGCTGCTTCCCTGGCCTGCCTGCTGTAGCTTTTCTTTTTTTCTTTTGTCTGCATAACAAGCAGAGGCTATGTGATGACAATGCTCTGTGTGGACACCGCATACGGTCGGAATGCACCTTTATGAATTCATATACCAGGGGATCTAGTAAAACCTTTTCACATGGAAATGAAAACTTTTTGTGTGACCAACCCCCAACTTACACCTCAACTTTGGTTTTAATGCTTTCAAAAAATAATACAACCAAATTTAGTCATATCAACATGAAGAAACACAACTTTTGCAGTTTGTAAAGTTTTACTTTAAACTGAGCAAATTCAGAGGGGGCTAAAATAAAGCCAAAAAAAGTTAATTTTATGATGAGCAAATTATCTTGTCTCATTTTTCTTTCTCTTTAGTTCCTCTTCCACCCATGTTATATGACTGCCAGGAAATCTCATTATGAACATTTCAACAGGGCTGACAAACGACTCTTCACACCACCCCCACCCCATTTCCTTTGCTAGATGGTGTTCCCATATGAATTGATAGAAGCATATACTCAACTTACACAACCACGCACATATTGTGAAAAAGAAACCTATTTTCTACATTATTCCTAAAAAAAACACTAATAAAAATGATCTTTTAAACAACAGACCTATCTATTTACTACAACAACCTGTGCAATAATAAGTAAAGTGTAAATGCATGGATAAAAATCTATTTTCCTAAACGAACAATTCTGTCTACATTATTTAATTTTCTCAGAGCTACTGCAGTAGATGCAGTTTAAACACACTCAACACACAAACCTACACACACATAAAAAATACCTACATTTAAATGTTCCATACATTTTGTACTGGCACAATAATTAGTTTCCATGAGAGTTTTGAGACATTCTCTTTTATGTAAGTAAATGATTTACAGCGAAAAATCAACTACCATGCAACTCTCTTTTCATTATAGAGGATCAATGAAACGCTTGATACATAAACCATGCCAATGCCGGATGGACAATTAAAGCAGTGCTTGCAAGATTGAACTGTGAGCATATGGCTCAGTTTCAAAAGCAATAAAGAATTCACTTTACTAGATGTATTTCAAACCAGGGGTCTCAAGACATCCATGGGTTCCTGCAAAAACAAGGCTGATCTTAAAACTGGATATACAAAAATTAAAATGTCTTGAAACATGTTTAGACATGGATCCAAGCTCATAACATTTGTACATAAAACTCAACTTGTGATTACAATTTGTATTTTCTTTCACCACCAAAAATGTCTCATGGTATAAAGCACGAAGAAGGGAATACCAGATTTCACCCTTGACAAACTACATTTAAAGTGAATGTTCACAATAAAGCTGCAAAATGTATGCATACTGTGATCTAAATGTCAGTGTGTGCAATGGTAATATCCTGAAAGCTTGCAATTATCTTTAGCTTATATTCGAAGTGTCATGCATTTATAAGTTATACAGAGCTCAAACCTGACATTAATGACATGACCAAATTAAGTTTCAAATAATAATATATATAGATTCAAAACAATCCATGACACGTCATCTCAATGAACTTCACAGAGAATTCAATTAAAATATACACTCAACAAAAATATAAATACTAAACTTCATTCCAGATAAACAATATTACAATTTCTTTCAAATTTTGTCCACAAATCTGTCTAAATGTTTGATAGTGAACACTTCTGCTTTGTTGAGATAATCCATCCCACCTCACAGGTGTGCCACATCAAGATGCTGATCTGACATCATAATTAGTGCACAGGTGTACATGAACATAAACCCTATACAGAATCTTCAAATTTTCAATGACTTAAGTGAACTTTGTTGCGCCATAAAACCCTGATAGTAATTTCTGGACACTGAGTAAGAATGTCTTCATCTTAAGCATTTTTACTGGGGTAGAAGGTGCAGATTGCCTCACAGTGCTGCTCTGGACCTTGCTTTGCAAACCCCCAAGCCCAGCTAACCCCACAGGAACCCTCCCAGAGATTGTGTGTTTTAATCCCCCACTGTGTGAAAGCACAAAAGAACAGAAGACACAGAACTCTTTCTCTTCCCATGTAGCTATCCTTTAATACTCTCAGTGGTTGGTCCCGGGATTATCAAATGATCCAGTAGCTGAGACTAAAATCCAGATTGGGGGAAGGGGGGAGGCGACACTGCCACACCAACCCAACTCGTTCCTGCTTCAGGCCCGGCTCCCCACCCTGCAAATGGACCAGACCACCCCCAGCAACACTTTTTAAGAGACGACCTGCATGAAAAAAAACTGTAAGAAAATGGTCAAAGGACACTGAAGAAGCCCTCCAAGGTTGTTTTGAGGCTACAGATTGGAATGCACTGTGTCAGCCACATGGAGGGGACATCAATGCAATGACTGAGTGTGTGACTGACTACATGAAATTTTGTGGAGAACAGTGAAATGCTTCCCAAATAATAAACCGTGGGTCACAAGTGATCTGAAGCAACTGCTCAATAAGAAAAAAAACAAGCCTTCAAGATGGGAGACAGATAGTTTTTGAGGAGTATACAGAAGCAACTTAAGGTAAATAAGAGAAAGTAAGGTGGCGTATAGGAGGAGGCTGGAAAACAAGCTCCAGCAGAACAATATCAGAGATATGTGGTCAGGGATTAAAACGATCACAGGCTTCAAGCAGAAGGATGATCAGACAGATGGAAGTCGGTACAGAGCCAATGAACTGAATACATTCTTCAACAGGTTCGGTTCAAGAACACGCTCAGCATCTTTGTCTCCAGCTCAAAGTCACATGGACAACCTACCCTCCTCTGCCATTGGCTCTTCTGCTTGTATTAGTTTGTTGTCAGCCAAATCAGAAGATGGTTCTGTTCCCTCTGCCTTTAGCATGTCCTTCTCTAGAAATCTCTAGACTGGAGTTGTAGTGTTGGTCTGGAAACAGGAGATTTTGCTGTGGAGGGCTTCTAGAGGTGAGGTTGGAGGGAAGATGTTGGAATTTCACTCCTGTTTGTAAGGGTTTTAGGGGTGGACACCACACTCCAAAGCAATGATTTATCTGACCAATATTTCCCCATTACCTCATTGACCATTTTGGCTGTCTTAATCATTCGTTCATTCTGTTCTCGTTCCTGTTCCAGGAACTAGCATTCCAAGGCATCAGCAGAGTGACATATACAGTGTCTCTTTATCTAGTTTTCTCTGATGTGAATGATTATGTTCTTCATGGCTTTGTGATCCTTTTTTGAGATTTCTGAAAGCATAGCACCAGCAACATTCATTATTTTTGTGTTTTTCTTGCTGTAGAAGCATTTAATCTCATTCAAGATATCATCAATTACTATTAATGTTTTTGGATTAGTAGCTGGTTTGTTATGAGGCTGTTTTGGAGAGAGATGAATGTTCCTTTTCATTCCTTTTTATGTTGTCTGGGAAAAGACTATTCTCTTCAAGGATTATCTGCAGAGCGGCACGATTGTGGTTTTGTTCCTTAGCTTTCCTGCAAGTGATCCCAGCGGGGACTACAAGTCTTGTTATTGTTATTAGAATCAGGAGGTACCATCAGATAGTTGCTGCTCTGACATGTTGCTGTTTAAAACCGATAGTGAGATTATCTCAATGTTTTGCCACACCAAATGTGTCGACACTGGCAGGGTCATATCATTTCCATTAACATCATTTACTTCCGCATTCACTTCAAGTTGGTTTATTTTTAGTTGCAAGACAGTCATCCTATGTAGAAACTTTTCCAAATCCTGTGGAGTTATCATGTTGGGACATGCTCTTCACTCAACCAAGCAGCAGAAAGTCTGTGTTGATTAAGACATGCAACACAAATATTCTTGGTACTGCAGTTTTTGTTTTTTACTTATTTCTTTCTTCTTTTGGGTACAGGCTTGGAAATGATGGGGTAGAATTTGGCCATGGTCAGTCCATTAGGTAGTTGCCAGTTTGTGATTTGGTGGTGAATCTTGGTCCAGAGAAATCCAGTAGCATGATGTTCTTTTATGCCTGAACTGTCTATGATGTGTAAGCTTTTCATGGTAAAACTAAGAAAAGCCAATGCTTTAAAATATTTTTTAGGCTTTTTCCACTTTCTGAAAAATGGAAAAAAAACTTGGGGGATACAAAGAAAGTCTCTATGTAGCCTCCCCTACATGTAGCTTACAGGTTTAAAAGCTGAGAGTGAAACCAATGTCTTTGTTTGTGCTTGTGAGTGTTTTTTTTATTAATTCCCAATTTTAATTTAATTGATTTGTATCATCATTTTATACCTATAACTTTAATTATCTACCTGCAGAAATGTATTCCTATTTTGCACAAACATATGTTTTGATGTATAAGGCATAAAAATATGATTTTTAAATCTAAATACAGTTCCGACACTGTTTGCTAGAATAATTATGCCCATCTTGTTTTTAAAGTGATCAACACACTATTCCAAGAGAGTAGGTTCCATAGCACTGCCACTGTATGAAAAGGCAGTATTTGGCATGTAAAACTAAAGCAGAACTTCTGGGCAAAGGCTGTACTCTTCAGTTTTAGGTTTGGATCTTAAATAAAAAAAAAACTGATGTGAACTTTCTTCACATTGTTGTCCTAATGACCCCCTTTCCTCAGGTCTAGGTTAGCTTGTAGCTCCTCACATGTAAAGAAGCTGATGTGAGCCATACAATTACTAATGAGGAAGTCACCACAGACCTTTGTTTCATTGAAACCTTACACTTACATTTGAATAACTTTGATGAAACAACCGTTGTAACCACATTTTGATGTCTGTTCTCTTAAAATTTTAAAAGAATTTCCCATTTCAAATTCAATTTAATACATGCAGTCAATAAAATACAACAACAACAAAATCAAGATACATAGTGATCATGGTCACTCAAAAAATAAAGAATTTTTTTGCTGAAGCAATCAGGGAAACAATAACGGAAGGCTCAAGAGCTAGATTTCATGCTCTCTGTGATGTGGGGGATAATGATAGTTAAAGGAAAAGTTTACTGGGTTCATTTGTTATATAGTGAATGTAACTGTACAAATATGTGAATAAGGTTGCCACAGCAGCAGGAAAGTAAAAATGCATTATATTTTAAAATCCATATTTTATTTTTTCATAGCAAAAATACATCTATGGTCAAGGGGCTTGAAGAATTCAAAAACGAGTTGTGTGCAGAAAAAGTAGTGAAATCCAGCTGAGGAATCTGAAAACTGTTGTGAGACTTTATATCTGCTTTACTAGAATAACAAAGAATCACTGTGTGATCCTCATTTTATTTTTTCATAGCAAAAAATACATCTATGGTCAAGGGGCTTGATGAATTCAAAAACGAGTTGTGAGCAGATTGTTTCCTGATTGTTTCACAGACTGTGTTCCCTGGAATTACATTGTTTGGTTGGAGCTCTGTGTGACAGTCTGGATTTATAAAATGTGTAATATACTATTATAGCTATTGTGGATATGCCTTGTTGCTATTGCAAAAAATAATCACCAGGTGATTTAAATTGTTGTAAGTTGGTGATTTCCAGCACACCAGAGGATTTGTTTACCATAAGATGAGACACTTTATGTCATGATTCTGTGAGTCAGTCCTGATCTGATCATCCCCACCTGCTTAGCTCTCATTACCCTAATCAGATCCACCTGCACATCAGCCTTTATAACCCTCTTTCTGACCAGAGTCTGACGCCAGATTATTTCAAGCCCTATGGTGAGAATTTTCCAGCATATTTTCTGCCTGTCTACCTTTTACAACCTGTTCCCCTTCAAGACCTCTTTTTTGCCTGTTTCCCTTCGGATCTGTTTCCATGCCTTCTGGTTCTGACCACTGCCTCCTAGTTACTCTGATTCTGGATTACGGACTGGATACTTCTCTGACATCTGATCTCCTGTTGGTGACCTCTGGATCTCAGACTGGAACCTATTCTGTCATCAGATCTCCCGGCTCTGATAACTGCTTTGCTCCCCCCTACCTCGATTAAGATCAGCCTGAAAAGATTCGGTGCTCACTCACCGCCAAAGCCACATTACGGAGCCTCCTCCCAGGTGCCAGACTGCTCGCATGCTGGCTGTTCAGCCGCACTTGTGGACTTATCCCTGTTTCCTGTTGAGGTCAGTACTATCCATCTCCTGCCAGCAAATCAGTCCATCATCCTGAGTCGGAAAATAACAACCATATCTCTCTCTAGAAGATCCAGTCACTGCTGCACTTTCTCACCGTTGATCCAGACGCTCAAATGAAATAAATTGTTTAAAACTTTCTCCTGTGTCTGGCTAGAATTCTGGGTCCGCAAATTTCACCCGCTAGTTACACTTTAGTCAAATGTTATATTTGCTGTCTTTTAACCCTTTTAGGACTACCATTATAAAGGTCCGAATGAGCATCTTTTTACATTTTTGGATGCTGCAGAGTCATT
>JAUZNJ010030866.1:0-14543 GCA_034780135.1 Jordanella pulchra | reverse complement strand
CAAATATTGACTTTGCAATTAATTGCTGTTACGCTGATCACTCTTTATAACATTCTGGAGTATATGCAAATTGCCTTATATAAACTGAAGCAGTAGACTTTCTAAATAATAACATTTGAATCATTCTCAAAACTTTTGGCCATGACTGTAGGTGGATAGTAATTTTGGTTATATTTTAAGGTGAATTCAGCAGGAATAAAGGTCAGGGGCATTTATAAAAGTTTACATTTCTCTCAACTTTACTTTCTAACATAACTGCATTATCGGAAAAATGTTCCGTCCTTTCATTTGACATTATTTCTGTCAACTTTCCCAGATTATTAATTTTAAGACACTGTAGGTTATAGAAAGTTCTTACATTTTACTTTAGAAAGCTATTTCTTCTCATCTTTAAGCTGACCAATTAACATATTTTTGAAAAATATTTAGCTAAGATTGATATTTGCTCATAGACAGGAAAATACAGGCAAATGCACTTGATGTTTTTGTGTGTAAGCATAAAGCAAGTATAAATGTAAACATTTAAGCTGACTTGAGAGTCTGACAAGTAAAAACATTGTCTATTCCACACAGAATCTCAAACGTGGGAGAGTTTTGGTGACAATAGAGTAAATGCAAATGTGACATAGTGAAAAATTCTTTGCTTATAGTTTTGTGGTAAGGCTCCTATTGATTACAGTGCATTTAGGGGAGCACAGAGTGAGTATAAAGCAAAGTGATGAAGGAGGGTGCATGATTTACCAGCAGCAAAGTCATCATAATAAAAGGCTGAGCATTCATTTGCCATTTAAGGTTTTACTGTCATACTTATCTCTTTATGCATTCTCAGTGCTGCTCATAAATCTGAATTCTTGTACACACTATGACAAACAACTGTGTTTGACCTTATTGTCATATTAAAATGGTAGAGCTTTGTCCTGTAAATACTTGTTTGAAACAGAAATAAAGAGAGAATGTATAAATGCTCCATGCATTAAATAACATTCAAATAAGCTAAATATATAAGGTCTAGAAGATAGCTACACAGAAGTAAATATTAATCAAAACAAGAAAGTTTTCTTCAGAGTTTTGGAAAGGATTCAAGGATTGCATTAGAAACAAACCGTCTTCCTATTAAATATAATGAGGTGTCTGAATCCTCTAGATGTTAAGCTGCACACAAGTTAAATGTTGAGTGTTCAAATTCATTATCCTGGTTTCTTTACATCTAAAATCTAAATGTTGAGTGAGTGGTAACATTAGTACAATTACTAGTCCATTAAGTGTAAACCACTACAGCAAGTTTTAAGACATGGTCATGCCCAAAATGATCTGGGAAGGATTCAAGTATCTCAAATTAATACCCTTAGCAAAACTGTTGCCATGTACGTTATGTCCCACAACTACAATGGCTGCAACCAAATGAATCTCACCAAGCAGCTAAAGGAAAATGTAGTACTAGTAGTAGCTTCTCAAGCTTTTCTGTTTCTAGTCTCATTGACAGTTAGTTTTAAAGATTTTGGGATGCTGATGTGATCTGCTCCAAAAATTGTTTAGGGTTGCCTTTGACCATTGTCTGTTATCTGAATCAATATTTGTTTAAATTTGTTGTCAAACTTTATCCCTCCTTTTTTATGCATTGCATGCATGTATTTTTATTCAATTTATTTTCCTTCTTGTGCATTCTATTCATGTGCTGTACTTTCAGTTGTTTTTTTATTGACATTTTTTAAAATAAAGTTGTCTTACACAGGTTACTACATTGATATTGCTAGAAAAAGTAGCATCTGTTGCAGCAACCTTGACAGGATGATATATCTCGGTATTAATCTGAGATGACTTCTCAGAGGTAGTAATTATGTGTAATTTTGACTGTTGGTATGTATAGCCCGAGAACAAAAAATAAACTGTGTAGAAGACAAGACAGCAGAGAAGTTCAACAATTTGTCCCAGCATTTCAGCTATGGTTTTTCGACAATGTAATTAACACCAAAGTTATTATTAGTTTTTTGTTGCTTATATGCAAATAAGGTTGGGATAATATGTTGTTACAATATTTGTTAAGGTGCAGTTGTGTTTTTTTTTTCATTTTAATGTAAATTTATGCAGGTTTGTATTAGCATTAAAGGGGCAACAAAGAAAAGCTGTTCTAAATCCAAACTACATTTTATTTAATCCCTGCGTGCATTGTGAAAGTACTAGGAAATTACTTGTTCTTGAGGGAAATAAAAACAAAAAAGCTTAACAAATTGCTTTCAGTCTGTTTGCAAGCTGCTTTATATGATGACAAGCACTGTGTCAGATATTGAAGTTTGTAAACCTCTTTTCACAAGGTTTGTAAAAGTTAAGCCTCATGTTTGTGGTCACTGGTTTATTGGTATCATAAAATAAATAATTTACTAAAATAATAAAAGCTTTCTCCACACAGATTTTTTTCAACAATAATTCTGAAAACTTGCAGCACATTTTGATTATAAATAGAGAGCACAACTGGTATAAATGATGACTCATATATCCATACTGTAATTCCTGACACAAAAAACCCTTATTGCTAATTTAAATGCCAGTCCATGACTTGCACCATTAATTAGGCAATGACTTTTAAAACATAGTAACCAGGGAGATGAGGTTAAAAAGAATCAAATGAACCTGGGCTAAATGTGTGAGCTTGCATCAGAGTAAACATCACAGCATGTTTGCATACTTAAAAATTTGTAGGCTCAGTTCTGACTATGCATGTATTGTTTCTGTCCAAAAATATAATGTAATAGAGTATAAAAAAATAAAAATACAAAATACGACTTTAACTAAATGCAGAGAGAAAAATATTTGACAAAAAAGAATTTCAATTTTTTCACTTTTTAATGATTTTTTTGGTAGAAAAGAGAAGCAAGATATTTACAACAAGCCACCCAGGCATTTTAAAGTGATTTAATGCTACTACATGTTGGCATTATTAGAATGTCTATGTAATGTCTCTGGAACTCTGGAAGTCTCTGCTAAGACTGGTACTCACAGGAAAAGATATCTTTAAAAATTGTCCTTGGATCTAGATAAATCTCCCCATCATAAATAAACATATGCCGTTTAAAACAAATGTAGTTGTTTTTTTTCTGTATGTCATGAAAGCACCATTCAAAATCATATACCAAACTATTAATTTTTTTTCTTGTTTTAAAGAATTATCAGTAAACTGTTAATCACTGAAAAAAAATGGTTCTAACACAGCCATATTGAATGAAAGGTACATTTATTTGGATGAGCTTTGATATCTTAAAGCATGAGGATTGTTAACTGTTTGTCAGGTTAATTTTGTTTATCTTTTTGCGAAAAACAAAATGAACATGGAAGTTGTGTTGTAACCAGAAATCCTCAAAATTTATAGAAATAATAGTAACTAAAGCAAATTTGAAATTAAAATAAATATTTTTTTCCAGTAATAGTCAAATGTATTAGTTATAACCATAGATGCAGACCTACAAGAAGTTTGTCATCCCCGATATAAAATTCTCAGATTCATCGGAGTAGCAGAAGCTGCAAAGTAAATCAAATGTGCAGATTGCCACAAAAAAGGAAAGTAGAACAGATTGACAATAAGTAAAGTCTGGTGGCTTAACACGAGTGCCTAGAAGGACTTAAAATCGAGTTAAATAAGCCCATCTCCACTTGTCACTGCAGCAACCTACATTGTCTCCAGGAACTGGTATTGTAAATTATTTTTTTTTTTCATTTTATCTGTACATGCATTCCTGTCTTCTATTTAAGACTTTACAAGTCTCCACATCCCCACCTGTGGGCCCTCATACCATCCTCATGGAGTTGGTTTCTAACCATTTTTGCAGACACATGCCCATTTGTGGCCTGATGGAGGTCATTTTGCAGGGCTCTGGCAGTGCTCCTCCTGTTACTTCTTGCACAAAGGTGGAGGTAGCCGCCCTAGTGCTGGGTTATTGCCCTCCTATGGCCCTCCTATGGCCTCCTCCACATTACCTGGTAGTGCCTCCAGACTCACACTACATCGACAGACACAGCAAACTTCTTGCCACAGCTCACATTGATGTGCATCCTGAAGGAGCCATACTACCTGAGCTTGTGAGTGTTGTAGAGTCCGTCTCATCCTATTACAAGTGAAAAAGCACCACTACCAGAAAGCATTGGTACTTAGAAGTGGTCTGTGGTCCCCACCTGCAGAACCACTCCTTTATTGAGTGTGTCTTGCTAATTGCCAAATATTTTCACCTGTTGTCTTTCCTATTTACACAAGCATATGTGAAATTGATTAATTTCACATACTCTTGTGTTACCAAATTGTCAAATTATTAACTTTAATTAAATACAAAAGAAGTTGTATTTAATTAAAGTTATATTGTGCTTTAAAGTGTAAAATCTTGACAGAAGTGCTGTTGCACTTTATGACAGATGCCTGACTGCAGGATTTCTTGTACCAGTAGAATTATATCTAAAATATCGATCAGAGAATTTCCTTAAGCATTAGATACAAAGGGAGTTACAGGCATTAAAAATCTCTTATTGTACAAGTCATTTGACTTGACGCTGTTACTGCAGATTCAAATGGTGTTGCTTTTCATGGACACGTGAAGGCGGTCTTTAACTGACCTGACATGAACAGGAGCGGAGGCAAAAATCTGTTGTAACAGAAGCTACTATGCAATTTTTTTTCCCACAAAATGTTATCACTCACTAATTTGTGAGTGCTGGTAGCTGTCCATAAGAAATGTGCCACTGCATCATTTTCACCCTAAATCATTTGACAAGCCTTTGGATGTTCTTTCTCAGTAAGCTGGCCTTTGATTCGACTCCTGTCAAAGCAGCTTAGATCTATGGACTATTTTTCTCAGGGACACTACAGCTGACAAGAAACAAAAAAAAATCTCACACACACTTCAAGCTCTGGGTAAACATCACTGGATTGAGTAATTAAATAATTTGACAATTTGGTCAAGAGTAAAATGAGCTGATTTTATACATATGTAAACTCTTGTAATTGGGTTGGGGTGTTGGCTTGTGTATCTTTTTCTGTTTATTCAGACTTACTCTTGTTCAAAACAGGCTCATCAAATGCCAGTAATTCAATTACAATAATCTAATAAAATAAAACCAGATTTTCAAAGCTCATTGAAATCCCATGTCAGATGAGTCATGCTGTCAGGAGATTACAAAGGCTTTGTGTCTGTGTCTGCCACAAATACACACAATCACACCCCTCTGTTAAGTATACACACAACACGTCATAAAGCTTGAAAGCAAAGGGCAGTGGTAGAATCAACAATTCATTTAAAATGTATGTTTTCAGACTTTGCTTCTTGAAGGAGAAACACTATGGATGATGGGTTTCTCCTTTTCATAACACCTGCTTTGTACTTCCTCTCAGCCTAACTAATTGACTTTTGGTGCTTCAAGATTGAAAAGAAAATAACATATAAAATTACAACAGAAACTGAGTAACCACCAAGAGTAAATCCATACAGCATAGTTAAAAATCCAAGATTATTCATCACTTATTCACCTTAAAGCTACTAAATAATTACAATACAGTAACAGCAGCCAGTTGTACTCATGTTTGTCTATTATCTACTTTATCTGTAACATTTGAAATTTCTCAAAAACCTAAGAACATAATGGGATCAGATTAAGACACTGTAACACTTTGGCTTCACAAAGGTTTCAAATGTTATTTATAGCCCAGCACTGATCAACTATCCCAACAAAACCCTACTCAGCTAATGATTTTACCTAGGCCTCCAACCCTGATATGTTTACTACATCCTCAGAGGAATAAGTAATAATTCAGCCTGACTAATTTGTTTGACATGCTTCTTTTAGCTCTGCTGTGAAAATGAAAAAAAAAATTAGACCTATTGAAAGGGAGACATATCGAGCATAGTCAGCTTGTGGGACTTCTGAGGCAGCAAGCAGGTAGTGTGCTTCTGTCCATGCATTTGCAGAGGCAAATACTCAGGCCTCCAAGGAGTTTGCATTTTTGGCATGCCAGACAGCGCCTCTTGAGGGGAAAGCACTGTTCTGCACCACACTAAGAACATTGTTTTTAGTGGGAGTGGATTGCTACTGACTTTGTATGAGCACATTGTTGGACAGTGCAATAAATACTTTGAGGATCTTCTCAAACTGCCTTCCATAGCAGAAGAAGAGATGGATGCAAAGGCTTGTTTCCAGACAGGTCACCGAGGTGGTCAAAAAATTCCACAGTGGCAAGGATACCTAAGTACCTTAGGTCTCTGGATGTTGTTGGGCTGTCATGGCTAAAATTCTTCAACATCAATTGGTGGTCAGAGACAGTGCCTCTCGACTTGCAGACTGGGGGGAGGATTCCCCTTTTGCTTTACTATTATTTAATAACTAATTTTTTATTCACTCTACATAGACAGCCTTCTTAATATCAAGTTAAATTAGTTGAATGTTTTGTTACTATTGCATGATGAATAGTTCTCATATTCTTGTGGGGGTTGTTTGTAGAGCCTGCTTGATAAAAATGTTTTTTCTTGGAAACTCTACAGTCTACCTGTGTAATGTAGATCAAAAGGTAATGGCTCATGATTTTATTTCTTTTCATGCTGTCACTAATTTTGTTAACTGTACTTTTCCACCAGTTTGTTTTTGTGTCTCCATGCTCTCATTATCGCTCTTCTTCCATCTTCTATTAAACTGTCTGTGCCATGCTGTGCATGAGTAACTTCTGCCCCTCCCCTGTCCACTTAGACCCACATACTTGTAGACATACGACTTGAAGGGAAAGAAATAGGCAGATAGAAAAAAAAGCAGCCCCCAATCAAGAGCAGGCTCCTGTCATTCACATCAAACAGTCAATATCTTAAAGCCATTTCATTTGTGACGGGCACTACTTTGTAAAACTTGTCAATATAAGCTGGTGTTTTAGCATCCATTTCTTAGCTAACAAATGTTGCACTCCTGTATGATCTACTTCTGCCTTCAATCATCTGCTTTAACCTTCATACTATTTTAAAAGCATAGCATATTTCGCATATTATTGTTGTTACAATGGTTATCTGATGTACTCTAGCCTGGTTATCTGATGTACTCTAGCCTTCCTATCATCTTGAAGATGTCTGTGTCATTTTCATCTGACTTTTGATAGTAATAAAATTCATAAAACTGCCATTCTTTGCACATTTTCATAATGATCTCTGTATAGGCAAAAGATAGTTGTGTATGACAATCCCAGTGTGTCAACAGTTACCTAAAAACATTAAAAAGCCTCATGATCATGATCCTCATTGTGAAT
Source organism: Jordanella pulchra (assembly GCA_034780135.1). Classification (NCBI taxonomy): domain Eukaryota; kingdom Metazoa; phylum Chordata; class Actinopteri; order Cyprinodontiformes; family Cyprinodontidae; genus Jordanella; species Jordanella pulchra. The sequence goes on along the minus strand of JAUZNJ010030866.1, from coordinate 7,282 downwards.
GCTGGCTGTCTACTTAAGGGAGTCATCTCATCAGTTCTTAATGCCCCGATGCAATGTTGATGTACCTAAGTGGCTGTTGAGTGTTTCTCACCAAAAGACGTTTCTCATTGAGTTATGAGTGGCTATATAAAAAAATAACATAGCTTGGTTAGAAATATTTTTTTTTTTATTTTACAGCGTACTTAAAAAGAGAAATGTATTTCATTTAGATGTCATTCATGCAATAAATGGTGCTATTTACTTTCTGTAATAAAATACATATCAATGAAACAACATGTCTTCAGAACTGCATCAAGGTAAGATAGAATATGGCCTATAAAAAGTGTAAAAGATCAACTGGGTGGATCACAAAACATCATGGTCCATGTTTATTCCCATAAGATTTCATCAGGGAAAAATTTACAGGATTGACTTCTACGTCCTTTAACGGATGACTGGAATGCTGTTAATTTCTCTCAGAACCTAGAGGTCTCGAGAGAAGACTCAGTGCTACTTTGACAATGAGAAATAAATATTTCAGAATTTAAAAATTGGATATAAAGTCTTCCTTTTGATTTTAAACAGTTATGTTATTGTTGGATGGAAATTTATATCATTGACAGGTTTGCTAAGATAATTTAGATTAAATATTAGGAACAGTTGACAATGAATAGATAAAGGCCATTAAATCACCTCTATCCTTCCTATTCTCTTCATACTCACACATACAACTACACATATAGATCAATAAAGCCTGTAAAGTGGTGCTCTGTGGTGAATGAGGCCATCACTGGTCTGTCCTTCGACCACTGAACAAACAAGGACAGCAGAATGCACTTTGCTTGGTGATGCGTCTCTTCAAACAATGGACTGGCACGGAAAAGACCTTTTTACTGCATTCTTATGTGGGCCAACAGCGTTTCACAAATGGGTACCACAGCATTTGAGCACCCATTGCTGTCACTAAGGACATGTGCTATGAATACTAAAGTTGGATAATGCAAGAACGCTAAACTGTGTCATTTCTGAACGCCAAAAAATTTACTACTGCAGTTTATACTAAGCTTGTGTAAAATTCAGAAGTGTGTCAATTACATTACTTGATCATCAACTTTATATACCTAAAATACTTTTCTTTCTTAAAAACATATATTCCAAATTGAATAACACATTTATTAAAAGCTAGTTTTCTGACCAAACTTTCTAAGATGTAAAACTTGTTTTTTTAAGGCGGCTGAGGCCAAATAAGTTTTCTGCTTTGTATCACAAATCTTGGCCCTGCCATTTACCTGCAAAGGTTTTGACAGAATTGTCAAAATTCCTACGGAATAAGTAAAAAGAAATGTTCCTGGGGCGTGCAAGGGGCACGACCCATGTATGGAGGCCTTAGTCCTCGATGCGGGCGACCCAGGTTCGAACCCGGCTTGGGGCCCTTTCCTGCATGTCTCCCCCCCTCTCTCATACCCCCTTTCCTGTCAGCCTAGAGCCGTAAAAATCTCAAAGGAAAAAAAAAATGTTCCTGGCAGTCATGCACATGTGGAGATGGGGCCTTCAATGACACTATTCTTGTAAAACAATACTAGAGAGAGTAAATGGGAAATACAAGAGGAAAAAAGGAGATTCCCAATCTCAAAAAACATCTCAGGCAGATTTTTGCCACTTTACTTTCCATCCTGCTGATTAAAATTACAGATAAGGTGTGCTTTATAGTTAGCTTTCACAAAGTTTGTTTCGTAGTGAAACATGTCTCTCACTGCAATACTGAGTGACAGCAAGCCAATTATAGTATGTTCTAATTGTTTTAATGTCTCTTTTTTTCAGTTAGCAAGCACATAAAATCCAGTCGGTAAGTGCTTTTGGGCTGCTACCAGCTCAGCTTCTCTGATTCAGCAAGCAGTATATTAGAAACTGTGAAAGTGGTCAAATCTAATGAACATGCATTTCTGCTGATGCTGCAGTTGGTATCAAAGCAGAATTGGCTTTAACAAAAAGAATTTATATAGCCATGACTAGAAATATCAAATTTAAGAGAGACTACTAGAATGTACTCTTTGGTCGATTAGGTATTACAGCTTAATGATGTATACTTGTACATCTTAATGAGAAAAACACAAATATGTAAAAAAAAAAAGCCAACACAGCATTTATAAAAAAATGTTTGTTGTACTGACTGGAACCTTTATTGCCATCTACTTAAATAAGTTAAGTTTGTTTACTTATTTTCTATCTATGCTCACTAACTGTTCTCTCTCTCTCTTTTTTACTTGTTTCTGTTACATCACATTGCTTCTCTAGCCTTGCAGATTAATGTACTATATGTGAGAGCGCTCACATTATGCTACGTCTTGCTTCCAGAAATAAGCAGCTTCAGGATTCCAAGCACCTGTTATCTCTGTACTAAGGGCATAGAGGTCGTGCTTTCTACAAGTAAATAAGATAAAAAGCTTCATACTAACAGATGGTGTATATGTGCCATGCTTTAGAACACAGTATAAACAAAATGTGCAATCTCCTGTGTAAGTTATCGCCATTTTTATGCCACATTTTACCATACAATTATATAAGAATAATAAACCTAAGAATATTTCCAATAAATATAAAAAAACTGTTAAAACTTATTTTACTTCTGTATTTAATCTGATTTAATTTCCCTTTGGAATTAATAAAGTAGTTTTGAATTGATCTAGAATTTAACTGAATATAGCAAACAAACTAATTTCTTCCCAATAAAAAACAGTTATTATAATTTTAATACCTTTTTATGATAATAATGAACAGCAGAGTTCGATACCCTTAGCCACACCTGGACTCTATGACTACCAGACGTGTGAAATACCTACATGAAATATGGTAAAATAAATAAACAATAACGCATCTAAATAAGATCAAATTAAAAACTGCCTTAGTAGATGATAGTAAGACCTATTATGTACCAAAATATAGAAATGAATAAAAACATAAATCAGTGGCCAGTCTCTCTAAAAGTGAGACCCAATCAACAACTAAAGGTAAAGTCAGAAATAATAACATATTTAGCACTGTCAGCTTCACTTGCCCTATTAAAGCTCACTGTTCATGACTCGCCTATAAGAAAGAGATCAGGGAAAAATAGTATCCATGGGAATTCAAAGGGGGAAATGTTGCTTTGCAAAACGAACACAAACCTATCTCAAAGATTTGCTAAAGGAACATCCTAAAAGCCCTGAGACTTCAGGGAAAACAATCTGTGGATTGGCAGGTGTGAAACTTTTAGAAAACATAGTTGAGGTTGTGTGATAGTTTGAGGCTGCTTTACAGAATGGAGCATTTCCTATAACCGAGGGAATCATCAGTTATGCTCTCTAATGGTAATGCTTGAATTAGAACGTTGAAGTGCGTTGGCAAAGTGCAAAATAAAAAAAAAATAAATGGACAATCTGTGGCATATCATAAACACAGAGTATTTACATTATCAGAAAAACCTCAGAAGCAGCATTTCTCCACAAATGTAAGTGACTTTAAACTGTGGCAAAGGCTTCATAATAGCAACCTAATTTTTTAATTTAGAGAGCTCTTCTTTTTTCTTAATAATTAAAATAATCATTTAAAAACTGCACTTAGCATTTGCTCGAGGTTCTGTGTCTGAAATTTTAATTCATTTGATGCCTGATAAATCAACATTAGTCTTATATTTCTTGGAACCATCATTGCTTTACCATGCTGCTTTTGTGACACAATAAAAAGAACAAGCAGTATGAGGAGAAAAAAATCTGATGTAGTTCTTAGATTTGCAGAAGAAAAAAACAGTTTATGGCATTTTAGAGGACAATAAAATCAAATACACTTCAAATTACATATTCAGAATTTAAATTAAAGTGAAATCAATCCAAAAGATGCTAAATTGACATCTAATTGGATACTATCCAGTTTAAAGAATGTCAAATTCAATTGATCGTGAAATTAAATCTGTTTTGAATTAAAAAAAAAACATCACATTAGTGGTTCCTTGATTGCAGTATCTTAGCTTGAGTATTTTTTTGGCTTCCTTCCTTAACCAGAGATAATAAACAGCAGTCTACACACAAGGCACATGCTCAGTTAGTGTGAAGCGCTGCGGTGCAAGTAAAGCAAACAGTTGTTGACACCGTAAGGTATTAAGCTGTGCACTAGTAGTGAACCTTGGCAGCCAGATGGTAAAGCAGCAGAATTGCTTGCTTTTGCCAAACTTTAATATATTAATTTCTATAAAAGCCAACTATTGCTACCTTTTTTTTGAACATTCTGACAGACTTATTTTTCATGTCTTATTAATTACAGGATGTTATTTAACTGAAAGTGATGTTCTCATAAATATTACAGGATAGTTTAAAACATTTCAGCTTTTTAAACTGTTTTAATCTGTACAATTGCACTTTGGATTATTTAAAGGTTCCACCTTATGCTACATTTGAAAATAAATAATATTAACAATGAGGCCCCCAGAGCATTTTTTTGTCGCCTATTCAGGAAAATTCCTCTTAGATTAGGCAGACAGCATGTACCAAAAAAGCATCCTTATACAGCCCTCCTCTGAAGAGGTTTTTGACCTTTTACACTCTGTCCATGATGAACCTTGACAGCCAGTCAGAGTTCTTAAAGATAACCAAGGAGCATGTGATAATACATAAGATGGAGGTCAGAGCTTGACCGATGGGCTGCAACAGACCACTTCGGACAGCTTATTTCTCCTTATGATATCATAAGGGAAATCATTTTCAAACAGCCCATTTTAAGCACGCACTAGCTATGAGAGGAAGAAAGGCAATGATAGAGGTGAATTTGTGAATCTCATGCATAGGCTTCCGGACACATGACTGTTACAAAATGTTTGTAAAGCAATTTTTGCATAATATTGGACCTTCAAAACATGATGCTTTACTTTTTTACCCATGCTATACATGTTTTTTGCACAGAGGAACAAAAGTTACAGTAACAAGTACTATACATCAGGAACCGAGGCATTTCATTTATATAATACAAAAGATATTTATTTCTAATAGCTCTTATGGGGAATTTAATATATGGTTTAATACAGTAAAGATCTTTTATTATGGATGTGACCTTTGAGAATTTAAATCAAACAAATACCCACAAAAGTCAACCTATCCCTTTAAGCCTTCTTCAAACAACACGTCTCCATCAAACACCATGGTAACCAAAATTAGTATTCCATTTATGACTCAATTACGGTTCATTATGTTCAGCAGGGACGAACAGCAGAGAGGCGAGGATTGTGGAGCTCCTAGGAGACTCTTCTTCCTCTTGTTTTTTTTTTGCCATTTCCCTGAGAGTCACTCATGTATCTGAGATTGCTGAACTGGGAAAGGAGGTCTCAGTTAGATGCAGCAATAATGATGAGAGCCTTTGCTAATGAAGCACATGCTGTGACAGACCCCCCTTATCAATAAAATATTGTTTCAGTAGTTCCAGTCTGCTTACAACTAATTCATTTGTCATTCTGTGGTGTTATTTTTAAACTGTTCACATGGACTCATCATAATAAACAGTAGTTGGTACAATATGCACAAAAATGGTTATTGTTCTTCATCACAAAAAAAACAATTAAAACTAGATACTGACTGTACTGAGTCAGAGCAAGTCAAACTTTCCTGTTTTAGGTCAGTTAGGATCCATGAAATACTTTGTGATATATAATAACAAGGAAAAAGATGTTTGAAAAATTCAGATTACATAACTTTCTTCAAATTAAGAGGTTTATGTGTAACTTTAGCTTTATCAAAGTTCCTTACTTTAATCAATTCATGAGTTTGCCCTTGCTTTAACACAATTTGATTTAATGTCAAACAATAAGTTAGTTTAATTAATTTCAATTTGGATCAAAATTATTACTCGAACGTGAATAATAATAGTTATTAGATTATTAAAGTGTTGTGCCACAATGCCTGTAAACTTGCATATTGCATGGATATAAAGTATTTATTGCATCTAAATATACAATATTGTACATCCTGCAATGCAATAGATTTGCATATCATGCCAGTTTTTCCTGTAGAAACTCTTCATATAAATACAAACTTATTAGCACTGCACTCACTGTCCACATGCCTATAAGCTGTTTCTTCAGGACTATTAAATGAGCTGGAGGAATTTGACCTCTGTCAGACTGATACGATCTTAAAAAAGAGGTAGACCCTGGAAAACAATACCTTCCAAGATCTCACTGTTTATAAATCACAGATCAAGCTACTGATATCCTCCACACTTGTTAGTTTTCAAAATCCTCTTGTGACCAAAAAAGGCATGGAGTGAAGCTCTACTGGGTTGTCAGAGAGTGTTATGCAGGAAATTGATGGCGGACATTCCATAGTCTAAAACACACTGGTAATGTCTAGTGTCTAGACTGAAGTGATCCTCCTCTTTCATAGTGCACTTCAGTGCAACCTCTCTAAGGTGTTGACACTGCTTGATATTAGAAAAACATTGAACATAAAATATTGTAGGTGAATATGGGAATAACTACACAACTTGCCATAAACAAATACTCACTAAGATACAAACAATAGCTCAACAAGTGTTAATGGCTTTTTACTTTGGACTCATTCCATAGAAAGATCCTAGATGAGCAGTCTGTCTACTGGAAAAAGCAAAACAAAACAAAAACCTTTTCTATCTAAATACATGATTTGAAACGGTTCCATCTGGCAACATCTACTGTTTTGGTAAATGTGACTATCAGAACTGGACAACAGAGCAATGGAAAAAAGTTCCCTTTACTGATGAATGATGTTTACTGAAATACTTTGGATGGCATGGCACGCTGTGGAACAGATGGCAGCAGTTGCGCCATGAGAAGTAGACGGGCATACAAAGGCTTTTCCATTCTCTACACAGGACCTTCTGCCAGGAAATATTGTTTTTGGCATCTTGGTGCCAGACACCACAGCTTTACCTCATAAGTTCAGTGGAGTTTAAGTTTTGACAGACCAGGGTTCTGTTGGCAGCAAATGAGGAACCAGCAGAATAAGGCAGGTGATTATAATGTTATGCCTGATTAAACTGTAAATCAAACCTATGAAAATAAATAAATACAGTGTCTTAGAAATCATACCTTACATGTAGTAGTAATACTTTATGCCCACTGTGTAATTGGTAGAGGATTACAATGGTTTATTCTTTCTTTAACCCACAGGTCTTCCAACTTGGTCTCCTCTGCAGCCATCAAAGGACTGTTGAGGTACAGTGGGGATAACAAGTATTTGATACACTGTTGATTTTTCAGGTTTTCCCACTTGCAAAGCTTGAAGAAGACTGTAATTTTTATCAT
>JAUZNJ010030865.1:0-14544 GCA_034780135.1 Jordanella pulchra | reverse complement strand
TACAAATACTGCAGAATGGGAGAATAGGGATCGAATGAAGCAGATAGAATGATGAAAAGTGGTCCCTATGTCCTCCATAGGTCTAAGCCTATAGCAGCATAACTACAGAGATAGTTCAGAATAACCTGAGCCACTCTAACTATAAGCTTAATCAAAAATGGTCTGAAGACGCTTCATTCCAACCATGAGTCAACTGCCTGAAATCACCCTTTTTAGAGTAATTTGGTTAAATCTATATAATAGATATAGTATGTCCTAATATGGAGCTATGAGGTTTAGCTGACAGCTTTTGGGAATGTGGTTGTGCAGAACCACAGTGCTCAAAATATTGGTCCTTAGGGCAGCATTAAACGCTGTTGTTCACTCCATTTCATTAGAGTGCCATTCCAGGACCAGCACTGGAGTGGTTTGAATCCTACTTGAAGGACTGAGACTTTGCTGAATCGATACAAAAACATTTTGTTGGACCAAAATCCAGTCCAATTCATTTCAATCTAATTTATCTTAAATTAATCCAGCTAGAAACCACGAATAAAGCTCTAAATCTGCGTGTGATGGACTCCGATCTGAACCTTCAGAGTCTCATAGATACAGTAACAAAGTTGTCATTCTATCACCAGAGGAACATCTCCATGATTAAAGGACTAGCATCTCTGCAGGACTCAAGGACCTTCAACAACTCATTCATGCATTCATTCATCAAGTCAGACTCAAATGGAGAAAATTTGAATGTGCAACAGGAGTGGATAAGACAGTGATCATCAGGAACGACAACTGGATCTTCTGGGGAGAGATTTCACAGGTCAGTGGCCAGCAACAGATGATGGAATGAATGGCAGCAATGGTCCACCAACCTCAGTGTGGCTTCTAGGGAAACCCAGAATGGAGAAGTAGAAGCCAATTGGCGAGTGAGGATGGCTTGTTTTCTTTTTGGCTGCTTGGTTGATTGAAGGGAGCAGAGGTAAACAAACCAGCGGAGGTTATTATGCAGAGTTACCTTGGGGGACAGACCAGTAACCGTGGTCGGAGATTAATCCAGGGTCAGAGCCAGGTGTTCAGATGTCAGAGAGGAATCCAGTTAAGAATCCAGAGACAGGGTCGAAGACAGAACCAGGGTCAGATCCAGGAGTTCGGAGATCTAGGAAGAACCCAGGGCAGAATCCAGAGACGTGGTCAGGGAACAGAAACAGGTCAGAATCCGAAAAGATACAAAACAGGACAGGGGTTCAGTCTGGTTCAAAAAAATCAGGAGGCAATTTGGGTCAAAAACAGACAGGCAGGCAGAAAGGAACACTGGATAAAACTCACCAAAGCTTATAATAATCTGGCACCAGAGTCTGATATGAGGATGGCCTATAAAGGCAGGGAGGCAGGTGGATCTGATGAGTGGTGATTAGGAGCAGAGCAGAGGAGCCGGGTGGAGGTGATTGAAATGACAAGACCACCACTGGTGCACAGATTTATGAGAAGGTCTGCCTAAAAAGTCAATCAGACAGCTGCAGCTGATCAAGAATGCTGCTGCCAGCGTCCTCACTACAACTAAGAAAGTTGAACATATCACCCCAGTTATAAAGTCCTGCCACTGGCTGCAGAGAGCAGACTTTAAATTACCTGTAAAGCCATGCTTAGCACCAAAATAAACTACAGACTTGCTGTCAGTGGATCAACCCCCCAGACATCTCAGATCTTCTGGATCAAGTCTACTCTGCAAAACCAGAACCAAACATGGAGAAGCATCTTATAGTTCATTTGCTCCACTACTCTGGAATAAACTCCCAGAAAACTGAAACACTCATTTGCTTTAAATAAAGATTAAAGAATATATTTTTTGCTTTGAATGGCCTTTTACTGTTTTATCTAAACATTATTGGTCAAGTTTGTAGTTCAGATTTTATTTCTTTTTAATCACCATTATTATTCTAAACATCTCATCATTTTAATTATTAATCTTTAGACTCCTAAATTATTCTTGTTGATTAATAATTTAATTACCTTTATGCCAGTAGGATGTACTTTCTCTATCATGTTTCTTTTTCTAATGTACAGCACATTGAGTTGCCTCGCTTCTGAAATGTGCTATATAAATAAACTCTGCTTTCCACGCTTTAAAGGCCAAGGATCATAATCTGGACTCTGTTATAAGACTTAACTGGTTTTAACAGGGATCTCATTATCAATTAATGGGATTCAATCTGATCATAAAATCTTTAGTCTATAAAATGAAAATATATAGGTTTTAAATTTGTAGGTGTACTGCTGACATGTAAGTATTGAATGTTTTAAGTTGTGCAATTTAATTTTTAATTTTTAAGAGTTTTTCCTCTAATAATGTTATTGTGTAACTGCTTTAGACAATGTTTTGCATTGATTTGCAAATAACTTTATATTTTGAGTAACTTTACCTGATGTCTAAACATAAAATCAGATTTAATGCTAATGAGTCCCAAACAATCAGTAACTCAGTACTTTACTTGGATTTTTACCGAAAACTTTTTTGGATTACACTGAAAATGCAACACAAGAACATGAGTTCTTGCGTTGTAGCCTGTAGTATTAGTATTGTATGTAGTAAGTTCAGTTTGGGCTCAAATGGGATTGAGGTGCATAGGATTTTTAGGAGGGATGTTTAGTTGCTGCCAGCAGGGAGACGGTTGCCTTTGCAGATTTGGGAAATAAACATTTCTTTTGTCTATTTGTAGTTGATCAGAGGTGGGTAGAATACCTAAAAGTTGCACTTAAGTAAGAGTAGCAATAGTTGATCATGTTTTTACTCAAGTAAAAGTATAAAGTATCCTAGACAATACTTAAGTAAGATCAAAATATGTATTTGGTAAAAGGGTATTCAAGTACTGAGTGACTAGTCTACTTACTACCCATGACCATAACAACTGATTTAGTGTTTTACATAATGAGTAAATGTAAGTAATTACTCCCCACCTCTGATTCTGATGCAATAATTCTGCATTGTTTACCTGATGCAAGAGGGACAAACAGTGCATTGCCCAGGTGGTGAAACAGTACATAGCTCTACCAGTATGAATGATTACTTCAGCCTGAGGTCAGTGCTCATGCTTATCAATGTATGTATTAAGGCTTTTGTTTTTAACTTTTGACTGAATAGAATGGGCACAGCATTAATTAATCTGTTTTTAACTGATTCTTTGGTATTTTATTGATGGACTCTATCCTCAGCACTGTAGGAGTAGTCACAGAGCCATTGTTAAGGCCAAGACAAAAAAAAAGGAAAAATTACTGAAAAAGTTTGCTCCCCTGAAAACATGCAATGCCTCCCCTTTAATTAGTTTCTGCAGCTGGGTCTGGGGTGGCTTAAGTTAATAATGCAACGAGACGATCCAGTAAACCAAAGACTAGAAGTGATGTCTCCTGCACGTAATTTACCAAAATATTTCATCTGAAAACTTTCACAGACCTACGTTTTGCTTACTGCACAGGCAAAATTTGTTACTGCATGAGGTTGTGCAATGTGAATGAAGTGCAACGTGCACGGATCCAAATGTCAACTTTTTTATTGCTTCTTAACCCATCAAACCTGTTTGGAAGATTGCTAGTGTGAATGTCTATACAAATGAGAAGGGGTATAATTAAACACATTTCATTTCTTCTTACTCCCTTACAAGTATAATCCTAAATTATACATTAACGGTCTGATCTTCAAAGACTCAGAAGAATTTTTTTTTTTTGTTGTTGTTGATGCAATACATAGGCTTTTTATGGCTGATCTACAAATATTGCTGAGCAGATGTTAAGACGTGCAAACCTGTTTGGTTCTGACAATTAAATTGATCAGATTGTAAATTTACAGGCAGTTGAGAGTCTCCGTAAAAGAAAGATGAGGTTCTATGTCATTTAGATGGATAATAATAATGAAAAGTATTTTTAAAATAATTTATATTGATAATAGTATTTATAGTGCATTTTGCATAAGTAGCCTATCTCTAACGGCTTTACAAAATTAAAAACTAAAATTATTTTAAAAAATAACAAACGTTAAATGTAAAAAAAATATCAAATATTATAAAAGATGAGAAAATCGACTCACCAGATTTGTGTGACTGAAAGCAAGCAAGTAAGAAATGTACCCGTCCCATTTGCAGCTTTAATTCTGTATGTTTTTTTCTTGTTACAGAGCAATATGAAAGCTATATCTATTTCCTTTTGTAAAATATGTATCATTTAGCGTTAATAATCAAGTATCACTTATCTTTATGGCACTAGAGGCCTTCATTGACAAAGTTCAAACAGATGGACATGTGGGAAAGGTTCTGAGGTTAGCAGTTCAACCCCAGCTGTGCAGAGAGTGAATAACCTCTTTTTATGAGACACTGTCTCAAGCGCTACACCGTACATACCTGGATAATTAGTTATCCCCTTAGTTTTCAAAATCATGAAGGCAAGCCTGCAAACAAATTAATAAAAGACCATGCTCAAATAAATAAAGCTATAATATTTTTTGCTTTGGTATAAAATTTTGTACTCGTTTGTCCGTAGATGAACATCATCACACCATCTTATAATAAAAACTGAAGTAAACAGCCAGAGACTACAGAACATAACTGAGTCTGTCTACTTTATTGCAGCTGGCACATGTGTATTATCAGGAAGGGGATTCACTTTCATAGACTCGACAAGAGCAGAAGGTTTCTTAATCAAATCATAGAGGTAGATTTAAAGGACACCTGAAACCTTAACAGAAGGGCGTGAAATGGAGGAATGGCTTTTAAAATGGTATGAGATGATTCTAAAGACGCCAATATAAGCTCTTGCATTGGCCCAAATGCGACTGCTGCTCAGTTTGGCTTACAGGTACCGTTCAAGATGTCAGCTTTCATTCTCTGTATCTTGTTCTTCATGGTGTGGGTCCGAGGTTATTGATGTTCACACTATAATCCTGCGCTGGCATGCCTGTGTGTGATTTGGGGGGGCGTGGAAGAGGGTGTACCCGATAGGACGCCTGTGGTGCATATAAACAGCTGTCAGTGATGTTTGGTTTGATGTCTGTGTCTTCTGCCATCACGGCAGAGCTGCATTGAGGTTGCAGGTTACAGGTTATCTGATCCTCACAAAGATGAAACACACCAACGTGCACACACACACACCCCCCCACACACGGTGCACCCTCACACATACATCTATATGCTTGTAAACCTGGCTTGACAGTTCTATCTCTGGGAACAGACTCTTAGACTCTTTGCTCTGTCATCCTTCAGGTTCCCTCCAAATGACTCCATGTTTATTTGTGCACCAGTTCGCTTGATACGGAAGGAAAGATCTTCATCTTTACATTTTAACTCCTTTTTTCAACTTTTTTTTAAAAGACACTTTTCTAAAAGAAATATCATTCTCAGGTTTTAACATTTTCCTAACATACCAGTTTGCAGTTTTGTATTAGGTAACTTTTCTGTCATATGAGCAGATTTAGAAGCTGCTGTACTTGTTCATCATCTAAAGTGGAATTTGCCAATCTGAGGATCCTGCAAATAGGATGACAAAAGCTATTATGACAAAAACTAAAGAGGTGTTGAAGGAAACTCAGCAGGTTCACATCCTGTTCATGGAGTGAATTTTGTTCTGTTATTGTTGCAAGCACAGAACATGTTTTATGTAAGTGCAAATTAAAGAAAACATAAAAAAGATAATCCAGAACTGAAATTGTAAAAAACTTGCTGATCAAAGAAATGTTCCATTAACAAAAAGTGTTCTTTTTTTTTTTTTAAACAATTATAAAACAAAATTCTCTCCAAACATGCATGAAGAAGATCCTTCATTGTTTGACCAGGAACGACTGGTCGCTCTGTCCATTTGTCATCTCCACATGCTTGAGCCGTGAAGCTACATTAGTGTTTCATAACCAGCATGGCGCTGTTCAGTGTGTTATACAGCATCACAATCGGCTGGCTAACGGTAGAGTCTGCATTTCACTCCTTCCTGTTCAATTTTACATTTATTCTTTCACTTCCACATCAGTTTTACCTACGCAGATGGATTATCTCCATGTAGCTTTGACTCATAAACAAATAGGTACCCTGTATTCATTTGCCCAAGCTATTTTTTCTTCATTGCTCACCGAATAAATCTTTGTACATGTCTGCATTAATTTATAAAACGGTGCTACTATCAAAACTCTCTTCTCAGTGGATGATACATGGAAAGCTATGAACATTTAAAGAAACACTATTAAATTAATCATCCAACGACAGAAAGATTACGACAGGACTTCAAATGTGCATAAACAGGGATGAAGAAGATCACAGACTTTAAGCAGAGGGAGGGTTGGACAGATGGAGGATCTGGGCGGAGTCACCTGTTCGGTTCAGGAACAAATACAGCCTCTTTCTCCCCACAGTCACACAATCATCCTGCCCTCCCTTGATCCAAAGCTTCTTCTCACACCATAAGTGTTTAAACTATCACGTCTGGCATGGACCTTTTAGCTTCCATGTTTTCTTTCTCAAGCAAATCAGAAAATGGTGCTGATCCCTTTGCCTTCATCCCTTTTCCTGTTTGTGTCTAGAAGTTAGATCAAGAGGGTCCTGGGGAGTCTAAACCACAATAAGTCACGAGGTCATCCCATGACCTGGTGACCATCTGTGGGATCCTACAGCACCTCTTCAACCTTAGTCTGACATAGGAGACAATTCCAGTGATGTGTAAGACCTCCTGCCTTGTTCCAGTGCCAAAGAAGACTCTGCCAACAGTCCCCAGTCACCATAGACCTGTTTGCCCTGACATCCCACATCATGAAGGTCCTCGAGGTACTTCTGTTGGTTCACCTCAGCAAACAAACCAGCAGCTATCGGGACCCCCTGCAGTTTGCTTATTTCTGTGGAGTTGGAGTTGAAGATGCCATCATTCACCTGCTTCAAAAAACTCACTGTCATTTAGACAAGACAGACGGAAGTGTGAGGACCATGTACTTTGATCTCTACATTGCATTGAACAAGATTTAGCCTGACTTTCTGTGAGAGAAACTCCAGAAGACTCAGGTGGAGGCATTGACCATTGCCTGGATCAAAGACTACCTGGCAAACAGACCACAGGTTGTTGGACTGAAGGGTCAACTGTCTGCTCATGTAGTCAGCAGCACAGGAGCACCGCAGGGAACAGTACTCTCACCTTTCCTCTTTACTCTCTACACCTCTTACTTCCGGCACCAGAGTCCTGTTACCTGCACAAATACTCAGATGACTGCAGTCATTGGCTGTATCAAAGACGGACAAGATGCGGAAACAGCTTTGTTTCATGGTGTGGAAACAATCATGGGATCCTGAATGTCAACATAACAAGGGAGATTATTGTAGATTTCTGAAGGAAAGGGAACAAGTTGAATCCTGTCAACATTATGGGATGTGGAGGTGGTGGAGGAGTATAAATACCCAGGTGTTCACTGGAGGCGCAACTGTGAAGCCGTCTACAAGAAAGGACAGAGTAGACTGGACTTCCTAAGGAAACTGAGGTCCGTCGGTGTTTGACTCGAGATGCTACTTATCATCCAAAAGTCTGTTGTGAAGAGTGTGATCTCTTCCTCCATCTTCTGCTGGGGTAGCATCATCAGAGCAAAGGACTTCAATAAGCAAATAAAGAAGGACGGCTCTGTTCTAAAAACTCCTCTGGAACCTCTGTAGTTTATTTCACATAAAATAATTATTCATAATGTGAAGAACATTATGGACAACAATGAGCATCCTTTTAAGAAGACTGTTAAACACCAACAGCTTCTTCAATCAAGCTTCTAAAAATCTCATCCAAGACAGACAGCTACAGATGATCCTCCAAACCTACATCTGTTAACATCAACAACAAGTCATTTAAGAACAAACTAAAACTCTATGAGCTGGGACAACATTAGGATCAATAAAAAATGTTAGAACTGAATTGTATAGAATAACTTAATCTAACCTGATAGGCAGCGATGCTCAAAGAAAGTGGAAGAATCGGTTTGCTAAGGTGGTCAACAAAAATAGTAGAAAAACAACAAAACTGCTTCTAACAAAGAGGATGGAGAGAGAGGCGCAAAACAAAAATTGTTATTCCATTTATGTCGGAAGTGTCTGAGAAACTGTTAAGGATTGTTCTTAAGCGCAACATACTAGTGAATTTTCTCCTAATAATGTTCTCAGACAAAAACCGGTTCATCGTAAGAACAGAAAACCCAAACCAAAGCTGAGCGCTGCTGTGTTTGCTGCACTGTGTTACAAGGACTGTTTAGACTCCTACAAAGACCTTTGACGACTATTATGTTCATATATTGGGCTCAGAGAAGAGATTGTTTGAAATAGAGGTGAAGGAAGCCATCTTTTACAAAAGAGAAACGCCAACAATGAACAGAGGGTGAGGATTGAGCTCTCAGCTCCCTAACATATACAACACTGTCTTGAAACTTATCCCAGATTACACAAACAGTCTGATTGTGATTCACGTTAAGATTCAAGTACACAACTCACACAAAGCAGTAGACTCCAACTACCCAGGAGTCTGCCCCCCCCCCCCACTGATTTAAAAGAAAACACACAAAAAACTAAGTTTTTTTGGCTATACTATAAATTTTGTTTAATCCTTGTTACAAGTTAAGAACATGTTAAGAACATATTTGTTTTCAATATTTTTCATCTAATTTTTTTTAATTTCATTTTTCAATATTTCTTTTTTCAATTTTTATTCACAAGTTTATTTAGATTTTTATTTCTCTTTTTCAGAACGAGTTCTACAAATTGCATTTCTTTTAGATTGTGCTTCACAGATCACACTGTCTTCACTATAAACATTTACTATTTACCAACAAACTAACCTCCTTGCAGACCAGCAGAAACACGTCTTTGCTCCTCATTTCAGAGAAAAGGCTGCCCTCAGAAGTGAAAAGAAGATCATTCAATCTGAAAAACTGAAATTCAAACAAAAAAGAAAATATAAAAATTGGTTCAAATATATATTTTTTTCAGTTCATTAATAACAAAACAAAATTCAATCCATACATTTTTGAAAGACTTTTATTGTCGGTATCTAAAAGTCAAAAATATATTGTTAAAAAGGGACCAGTCAGTTATGGTTTTGCACCGTCACATATCATCATGCGACACTAATAAAGTTTAATGTCTACAGTGAAAGGACCATCACGAAGGCCAGGACCAGATCTACTGGGGCCATGGCCCCTGTTGGCTCCTTTCAAGAACCACCCCTGATGTAAAGACAGATTGGGCAAACTAGAGGGCTGTACTACGCATGAGAAGTAGATGGAGGTTCCCCTTCCAGGGGACTCCAAGCTCACATCTACCCACAGCTAGACTAAAGTTTATTCATGCATTAGTTTTAGAATCGATATTTTAGAAAAAATAAAGGACAGCAATTTCCGCCTTTACATCGGCAAAGACGGTAGAAACCTTCACCCAACTTGACGCTTCAGTTGCAGAAGTATTTTTACCAGAGAACTGGATGCAATTTCTTTTTTATGTTTTATTTGTGATTAAAAAAAGAAAACACAATAAAAACATATTTTCTAGTGTATATTAATTTGGTTGGTGTTTTATATGATAAGCAAAATGACAGACATTGAAGTAAAAGATTGAAACAGTACTAAAGGTTTGATTACTTCTGTAAAGTACTTGTTTTTTCTTTACTCTATCAAACTCTCTGCAGATGTTTTCTAGGTTATTTTCTTAGCAGGAAACCCTTTAGCTGTTTTGTGAGAAGCCGTGTTTGACAGACAGATCTGAGATCGATATTCATGTCATTATTTGCAGCCTCATGGGGTAGGAGTATCTGGACGTCCTGTAAGTGCGTTTGTCTGGGTTAGTGAGACCGTCCAGGGGTGCAAAGGTAGAATACTGCATTCAGTGCAGATTAAATGAACGTTTTGTTCAGGTTGCTCCAGATGTTGAGTTTCTGTGTTTTATTTTCACATTCTTGGACCAGGGCCCATATATATTTTGGAGTGGATGGGGAGTATATAATATCAGTGGAAAATGCTGTGGTCTGGTACCTTTTAAATAACATTTCCTTCTTTTTCTGCTGCTGTCCTGTTTTTCTTTCCATGTTGTCTTTTATCCCGGGAATGAGCTCTGAGAGGTGATGTTTAGAAAAGTGCTGAAATGAGACTGGCTGCAGGGTTCAACCAATCACTGGAGATCTTTCCACACATACGTCCACATACACACATGCACATTTCTACGGATGAATTCAAAGAGGGTAAAGAGGAAGAAATTCAGTTCCTAAAGGAAAAAAGGTCATGAGGGCACTACTGCATTTTCAGGTGGTTTTCTTTAAGCTCCAGGGAAGTGGAGATGCAGTTGTACTAATATTTGACTTTGTCCCTTTGGCGGGTTGAAGGAAATAAACCAGAGAGAAGCATTCCAGAATTAAAGTTTGTCTATTTTTGGATATTTTAAATAAAAGAAATGATGGCCTTACACTAATTCTGCATAGAGTAGGAGTGTGGGGTAGGAAAACTGTCAACAAAATGTATGCGTAGAGGTCTGGATTTATGAATGAGAGTCAATAATGTAGACAGATTTAGGTTTTGTGTTTGTTCCTTGTTGTCAGCTCATTCATACAGGAGACATCAGATCTTCCTCTGTGGATTACAATTCTAGAAGCTATGAATTAAAAGTTAGAAACTTACTTCTTGCAAGTATACAAGTAATATCCACAAATTACGAAGATGTTTGCAAAATGAATCACACATTTGTAATTATAAAAGTGTGATTTTTACGCATGCAAATTTGGCTATTCCTGCTCAACAATTTATTACTCATAAAATTCTGATTCATCCTAGATTTTTACTTGTAAATGAACATTTTTTCTTTTCCAAGTGCCATTTCTGCAGCTGAGCCATCCAGGTTGAGGCTTT
This sequence comes from Jordanella pulchra, assembly GCA_034780135.1. Lineage (NCBI taxonomy): Eukaryota > Metazoa > Chordata > Actinopteri > Cyprinodontiformes > Cyprinodontidae > Jordanella > Jordanella pulchra. Next base: position 3,683 of record JAUZNJ010030865.1, on the reverse strand, counting down.
GGTTTTGCTGCATCCCATCACCAGAGTTGTGAGCTTGTGTTCAGAGTGAGCCCAGTGTCATAATACCAGTTGTTTTAAAACTGTTGATTTTTCTTTAACCGAAGACAAAGGCAAAATTAAAGTAGATCCTGTAACAATTCCATGACTTACAAAGTTCATCCTGCTACAGGGGCAAGTTCTCTTGTCTTTCAAACTTTGAATATTAGCTCAGACAAGATGGGGCTCTGTGTCGCTTCATTTTTCTACTTCAGACAACAGAGAGGTACGGCTTGCTAATGAAAGTTTTGTAGAAACTCATCAACTTTAAATGGTTTGTGTTGGAGACTAGAGACTTCAAATAGCTGATTGGAAGAGGAAAACGGTTTCTGCTTATGCCTTAAGATGAATGTTTGCTTACCAAGTACACCTGACAAAAGCAGAGAGTTTATTGCTATTCTACCAGCACATTTTGTGTCTGACTTCAAAAAGTTATCTGGATGCATTAGAGTTGCACTCACAACTTTAGGAACTTCTGTCTGTCTATCCTCTCTTTTCTATCATCTGAGCTATTTTGATTAAATGCAAATGGATGGCAGACGTGTGCCTGCCATGTTTTTAACCTTAGGTTTGTACTTTGATCCATTGTGTGGGCCTCTCTTCCACCTGTTCTGTAACACATCTCACGCGTCCAACCCCTTCAGGAAGAGAGCGCATTGACCACACAGTTCTCCACTTTCACCAGCTGAAGAGAAAGTGAATGATTTTAGCTGAACAGGAGTGAAGAGAGGTGGTTCTGCACTTGTAGTATTCCTGAGACAGAAAGGGTGGAAGGGTGCTGGGCCAAAGGTCAGTTAAGAGGGTTAGATTTCTGTGCTTGTGTGTTTGTGTGTGTGTGAGTGAAGCGGGGGGGGGGGGGCGAGAGACTCTAAGAAAGAGTAAGACTGCAAATTGATACAGAGATGTTCTCACTAAGCCAAGTGGGGTTTGTTTAGTCTGAAGAATCACAGGGTGTAGAAGAAAAGAGAGAAAAAGAATGAAAGCTTTAAATAACAGGGACAAAAAATAAGTGCAGGTTTATCCGTATAGCAGTGTTTCTAATTGCTTTACATGAGAGGTTTTCTTTTACTTTTTTTAATGTGTAAAACTGCTGATCCGGGCAAGGTTTTTCAAAAACAATAAATATTGATTATTAAGTGTGGCTAGAAAATGGGTTTGTTTTAGGTTTGGATCTTAACTAGGCCACTTTAGCCTTGACTTATGTGTTTAATTGTTTTGAGTCATTCTCCTAAAAATACAATACTCCTTTTTCTGCCTTTAACATGTTCTTTTACTAGCTTCTGTTCGTACTTGTGGTCTTTAGCTTATCTTGGATCAAATCGTGGGGGGTTAGAACCACATCATCACATCAATTCCTGTCCATAAAGGTTCTGACCAGACCGGTAATAGAGGGCGGTTCTGATCAAGTCCAACATGTACCAGGAGCTGGTCCAACACAATGCGAACCAAATTCCTTTCTTTTTCCTGAAAACCACCCCTCAGTATGCGAATGACCAAAACATGTTAAATACTGGGAGAAAGATACTGTTTACCACTCACAACGTGAATGTAGCAGGACTGCCGAAAATAAATACAGTAAAACCAAAACAAAAAACGTAAAGAAAGAACTTGAATGAGCAAAAAGTGGAATGCACCACTGGGTGGGGCTGTTGAGCACTGCCACTGGACCAAAAGGTCTAATTACCAAAGGTCAAAATACACCCCTCCGCACAGCTTAAATGTCCTCACCGCACAACCAGAACTATATGCAGCTACGGCGATTGGTGGCCATAGAAAAACATGGTGGACAAGCATCTGCTTCTACTGGTGTCACGCAAGTATAAACCCCAAGAGACATCTTATGATATGGTCCATAAATATCAGTACCATCAACAGATTGGAAAGTAAATACTGCCACTCCTGGAGAGGCTATGAAAAGGTTACATCAAAAATTATACATTTAGTTATTCAAATCCAAGAATATTCATTATTTATTCATCTATCTACTTATATTAAACTCAGCATTACGTCCAAAGCCATTCCTTTAAATTTTATCTTTCTTTTATAGCAGTGGAGTTCTAGACAAAATTTACCAGGAGTATTGGAGTGATTTATTATGGGACACAAAAAAAGCCAAGGCATAAACCTATATTTTAGTATATTAAATGAGCAACAAAGCCAAAGTCACAGACCCCTGAACTAACAAATGAAAACTGTGACTTTATTTATGGGGCTGGAGCCTAAAACTGACTATAATTACTAATTAACTGTAAAAAGTGAATATGAAAGCCAAAATAAAAAATTGGTACAAGAGATCAATAAGTTATGGTCTTTTCTATCATCATAAGTACTGGATTTCTTATTACAATGCAAGAACTAAGCTAAATAAGAAATGTTTTTTTTTAAATAATTGAATTTGCTCTTAATTGCAGCAGGTGAATAAGATGATCAGCAAAAGGACAGAATATTTCAGCTTTATTAATAAAATAATTACATATGATGCATTGAAAATAAGATACTAAAGATGCTTTTTCTATTTTAAACATAAATCAACTTATTCTAATTACAAATTGTCTTACCTATTTGCTGAAATTAAACTTATTTAAGAATATGGATTTACTTAGATTTTATTCTTTGCTGTGTATATTTTTTTAGTATAGGGGCCGCAACAGGGGCCGGGACCTGTTTGACAAGGGTAGTGGCCCCTGTTGGCACTAATGTTTTACAGCCACCGTTTTACACTCATTTAAATATAGAACTGGTTTTTCACCTAATATTTATAGATTCTACAGTCTTTGTAGCTCACCTACATCACACTTGATAGTGGCCAAGCAATTTTTATTTATTTTTTTCACAATTAATTTACCAGTCTTTGAAAATCAGGCCCATAGTGTTTTGCATGTAGGATAAAAAGAAAACTTGGTCTTGCTTGTAAATTGTTCCATGTTAGCTGTATCCCCTACATGGCCTGGAGCCCCTAAAAGAAACATGATTTCATGAAACAATGGCTTTGCTGCTATTATTTCATGAAATGCACAACCAGTAGCTGCCATCTCAACAAGTTCGTCCACCTGAGCTGTGGATCTTCACAGCTCCGCCAGAGGGCCTTTAGCTTCCTAGCCTCTCAGTTTAGGGGGAGGCCATCTTTTTTTCAACAGTGCATTACTTTGCGATAATTTGATTACATGTGTTGGTTAAATGTGTTGAATGAGATGTTTTGGATTTTATCATGACCTAAATCCACTCTGAAACACTCAGTAACGGGTCTGCTCTGTTCTTTGGTCTTTGTGATGTTTTTTGATCACTTATGTTATCATATAAACCTCTGAAGCTTTCAAAGCTGGATTTATAATGAGATTATAGTGAGATTACACTACACAGGTTTACTCCATTTACCAACCAGATGACTGGGGGTTGCTGGATTGTGTTTAGGGATTTTGCAATAATAAAATAAAATAAATAAATACAAATTTTAAATATTAACTATAACTGTTGAAAAGGGATATCTTCTGTCTTTCAATAGTTTCTGTAAATGTGTCACATAATTCTCAACAAATTACAGCGTACTTGTAACCTGACAAAACACTCATTTTGCAAGGCTCTTTAAATTACTGTAGAAAAAATCCCCCCCAGCTTCTTCTCAGTTTCCCACCTCTCTGCTCCTCTTT
>JAUZNJ010030864.1:0-14545 GCA_034780135.1 Jordanella pulchra | reverse complement strand
TGATATGAAAATGCTGTTTTGCTGAGTATCTATGCCTTGCCTTGGTGTAATTGGCGGTAGAAAAGAGTGGAGGTGGAAATGGGCATTGTTTGTCACACATCTTGTTTTGGTCTGCAGACAGTGTTGAACAGTCCCACCTAGTGGTGAAAACTTGTAACTGCTCCACTGATTATTCATCCTGAAAAGACGTACATGGGATGAACAGCTCACCAACATTTCCTTTGTCTGTGCTTTTCTTATTTAATTGAAATGGAATTAATTGTTATAAGTTACTCTAAAAGTTCACAAGTGGAAAAAATAAAAGGTTGTCCTCAAACCCCAAAGTTTCAGGCAGAAAGTAAATCTAGAACCCAAAATCCAATATGGCTGTTGTACGCTAACAGCTGAATTACTCCTATGTTTATTTGAACTTCTGTTTTGTTTTGTGTTTTTGTTATCATATATTTAAAACAAATGCAAATAAAAATAAACACTGACAGATTTCTTTAGTATTTGAACGCAAATAGTCAAGTTACATATACTGCTAATTGCTTGTACTGCTAATTATAATTTTTCTGGCCACTGTGTGAAACTGGCTAACTCTTCATTTATAACACAGTTAAGTTGGGCTTGTTGTTGTTGCCTGTTCCAACTTCTCAATCAGAAAACTTTGTTAAAATAGAATTAAACAAATCCTTAAATCTGCCCAAATGTACTGATTTCTATTTTATCTAGTGGAATGGCTAGCATACAAGGTAACTGTCTGATTAGTAATGTCTCATGGACCTTTAGTTTTACTTTATCCACCTAGTGCACCTCATAGATTTGCAATGAACAAAGATGAACATTTTTCTTGTTCAGCCCAAAACACAAGATACACATATAAACTACATTGGACAACATCAATTAAATTGTTTAGATTTAAGTTTTTCCCTAAAGTTTTATGCCTACAACTTGTCCAGGGATAGATAAACATTATTCCTTAAGGTTAAATTTAGCAAAGAATGGGTGCTTTACCTCCATTAAGAAGTTGGGAGACATAATTTCTGCTTCAAAAGCTCAACAATATTTAACCTTAAACTCTTCAAAAAAATCCAAATTATTCCTTTTTAAAGATCAACTTTGGAATCCAGTGGACATTAAAGGCATCTTAGACATCAGAGACAAATAAATGACATTGACTATATCCTGCTGATGCTACTAAAGCACTGCTCCTGCTTCAGTTGTTTCCATGTGCTTCTTATTCTGCCTTGTTAAAGGTTCTGCTTGGTGTTGGCCTCATACTGACACCCACGGAGGCTGCGAATGATCAGAGATGCCAGTCCAGGTTTCACTTAGCAACTCTCACCCACATTCCTCAGTCTCCCTCCAAAGAGCTACAGTCCCCTACTTAGGTTCATGGAGGATGCGGCAAGAGCAGCAACCAGCTGAAGAGAAGGTGGAGGACACAAAGGCAGATAAACCAAAACAGTCGGCTCGGCTTGTGATACTGAACGGTTACTTTATTGGTTCCGGTTTGTTTTACATCAGAGAAAATATTGATCTGATAAATGGATAAACGGATAAACAGATAAACAGATAAACAGAACGCTCATGATTTATTTTGTTTCTGCCATTTGAAAGAACATATTCACAAAGGGGGGAGTGTCTGACTATTTTGAAACAAAAACAAAACAAATTGTTCTCTATCAATATTAATTGTCAATATGTATAATATGTAATAATAAATCCTCAAAGTTGAGAGTTGTCATTGCATTTAGCCAACATTTCAATTAGACTCCTAACATTTACTTTGTATTCTTACTGCATAAACTTACATAAATGGATCCCAATAAAAAAAACCTTATAATATACAGAAAAACAGAGAACATGCAAATAGATATGAAACATAAGATTATATCTATTGATCATTTGAAGTCCAACAATAATATTTTTTTTATACGAGGAGAATTTAGAGCGAAATCTTTATCTGAAAACATACGACTGGAGAATTAGAGTCAGCTTGTTTTAGATCAACTGATCTGCAGAGCTGATTTATTCAACACTTTATGTAGAAGTCTTTTTTCTGAGTGGAAGGGGATGTTGCCACCTAAGGGGAGTCAGATTATGTCAGTGGGTGTCCAGCGACACAATGTGTTCAGACTGGGAAAATAGTGCAGGAATAAACATTCCACTTCTGAAATCTGTAGTTCTGTGTCTCATTGTTGGACAGCTGATGGAAAACCACAGAACAGACGGCCATCTTGGCTCCACCAAACACGTATGACAGGAATTTACTTTAAGAGTTTCCTGCACATCTATACTGGGGACACTCTATGCTTTGTTCATCTTTTAACTCTTTAATCACTGCTAACATTTAATTGTCTTTATTATAAACTTCAGGAGTCAATAAAATAAAAAATGTAAAATTGACATCAAAACAATACATCCAAGAAAGAGCTGGCCTTTTTTTATTCATTTATTTATTTTGGTTAAGCAATGACCGAAGTGTTTTTTGTTGATCCACAAACTGATAAAACTCCATATTTTCAGGGTGATTATATGCAGCTGTCTACAATAATTTTATAAAATAAACTGGAACACCTTAAAAAATCCACATGAAGCACAACAGGAGTCAAAACTCTGGATTGGCCTCTGGAGAGCATACTTTATTTCCTTTCTTTTCTACAAACCTGGATCCACTGTTGCTTTCTGCCTTTCTCACATTAAATACGTGTGTGTTTGGTGCCAGGCAGTTGCTGGGTTAGTGTACTCAGACTGAGCGTCATGTCTATACACAGCTTGCACTGCCCTTATCTAAAATGACCAGAACCCCTGCCACAGATAAAGAGTCCAACCCCTCCTCCTCTTCCTGCTCCCCTGACACGGCCGGGCGGTCTATGCACTATGTGACTGGAGCTGAGCATCAGCTGACCCCAATGCTGCACAGGCCAGCATTTGTGTTTCACCATGCATAAACCAACATCCAAGTAATAGAAAAGAAAAAAGAAAAAAACATTTTGGTGACCAACCACCTGCAGAGCCAATCTGCGATGAACGGCAGAGGAAGGTTTCTCAGGAAGCAAGTTTCCAGGATGTTTCCAAGACGGCATAAATATCAGTGACAGAAACTATTCTTAGTCTGTCTTCTTCTTAGTCTCTAAATTCTGTCAAAGTTGTGACGGACATGAAAACGAATCATTTAAACAGAGAGAAAGCCCTTCTGCTTTCTCTGTTTAATCACATTGGTTCTACCTGGCATATTTTGACAGTCCTGGTCCTGCTTTATAGTTTTTCCACTAACAACATCGTCAACTTTCTTAATGTGAATGTAGCCATCTGTGCTTCAATGAACAAGACAAAAGCTTCAATATCCAGGCCTCAGCAGACACCATGAATGGTTAAAAAAAGCAGACATGACACTTGTCTTGGCACTTCCACAAGAATTCAAGAAAGGAATGATTCATATAGAGAGCTCTTGGTATAGTAGCACAACAATGTTTCCTTACACAATATATACAGCATTTATACAGCAGTGGTATCCTACCTCAGACCTCAGGGAGCTTTATTCTCCCAGCTTTACACATTTTCCTGTTGCAAAACTAATGATTAAACAAATTTCTCATGAACACATTCCTGTAAAAACCAATAAAATATACAGGAGGAGATTTAACCAGCAAAAACAGGAAGGAAACATAAAAACTACTAAGACAGATCAGAGTAGACATTTCCTCAAGTGAGGTTTCCAAAGTCAAGTCTCAGGTTTTGGAGTGACAGTTTATAGTCAAATCCATCCATCTTCTCCCGCTTCATCCGTCAGTGTCGCGGTTGGGCCGGTGCATATCTCCGACAGACTTGGTACACCCAGGACAGGACGCCAGTCTGTCGCAGCGCAACACATAGGCACATAAAGACATACAATCATGCACACACACACACTCACACATACTCCATGCAGAAAGACCCCAGTCCGGGATCAAACCCAGAACCTTCGTTCTTCTGCAAGGCAGCAGCGCTAACTACTGCTCCACCGTACAGACCTTTAATCAAATCTAAAGTAAGAAATAAGCAGTTCCACAAATGTTTTATAAAGTCTAGTCTGTCTGAAACACAGAGCTCTTATAGGGGCCCATAACCTTCTTCATCCGTCTAATATTTAAGATTTAAATACCATTAGATGCTTTGAAAACAACTCAACTAAACATAAGAATGCACCTTAACTTTAGAAGAAAAATGGTAGAAACAGGTTAAAACCTGAAAGTGTCAAATGTATAAATAAATATAACAGGAAGTAGTTTCATTATGAAGGTAACAAGATATTCAAGCTAGGATAACTTTATTTTGTTCTAAACGCACGTAAAGTCATTTTAAACACAGTTAAGCTTTAGAGAGTTAATCTCAACAGTCTACTGATGTCCTCGATGAACAAATCCAATGCAAGAGAAAAGGTGCATCTCTTTCAGAGAGGGGTCTGTGGCTTATATATTTATATACAATAAAGGAAATATTTAGAGGCCTACAGAAACACTTTGAACAACAAATGAACTCCAGAAACATCACAGAAAACCCACACATACCATGGCTATCATTGACAGGACATTTTTATATTGTATGATGGGTCATAGGAGACAACATTAATTATTTGTTCAAACAATCTGCAGATACTGGTTCATTTTAACCCTGATCAGATGAGTAAAGGTTTTAGTGGGACTTCAGTCAAAGACTTTCTCAATTCCTCACTTCCTTCAAGCTTAAATCTAAGTCTGGTCTTTGGTTTTTGTTGCCTAGTGCAACTGCAGACTACGAACCAGACTCGAGTCCGCAGCTTTGAAACGGAGGCCACCAAATGGCTTCCAAATGGTTCTTTATCAGTTTCTTTAAACACAGATTTAGTTTTTCACAGTAAAAGAGCATGAAGGTCAGTGGCATGTCTCCACATCATTAAAAACCTTTTTTCCAGTAAAATCCTGTTTATTCTAGTGTTGTAATTAGATTTTCTGTTGAGGGTCATTGGACAGAATTACAACATCCCACAATTTATCTCTTAATCCCTACAAACAGGTACTTTAACATCCCGAGATGAATTCATTCACCTTGCTTCAGACAACAACCTGTGGTTGTGAACTTTTCTATCACACCTGAGTGGTTGTAAACAATACTTAAAGCAGATTTAGTAAGCCCACCTGACAACATTAAGACTCTTCATATCAATAAGACAAAAGAGGAAATTTTACAGATTGAACTGAAAATTATTCTTAGGTAAGCTCTTTGAAGCATTGACCTACATTAAATATATAAAATGTAAAATTAAACAAAACAGTAACAAGAAGAATAGCAAAGTTTTATAATTTCATGTTGAACTGACTTTTGTTTATTTCAAAGCTTGACGCTTTTGTTAAAGTCATACCAAAGTATAGAAACTCAGCAAACATATTTAAAGAGGATTGTCACAACATTTTGACTGGCTTTTGGTTTTATTAACCTGCCTCCAGAGGTGCCGAGTTAACAGTAGTTTTAATCCACTTCAGTCAAAAACCAAACAACCCACTGGAGCTAAATAACCATAAGCTAACTCATAAGCTAAAACCTAATAGAGCTATTAATAAGGTACGGTTTCTAATAAATATATTAGCTCAAATAAAAGATATGATAAACTAAAAAGATAATCGCACAAATAAGAAAAGTGAAATGACTCTTTCACTCAACATACATTAGCACACTATTGCTATTAGAATCAGACAGTAATTAAAGTAATTAAATGAAACTAATTTCCTGTAAATTTCACAAACCATCGCTTCTTATCGGTTATATACACTTACATTAATTGTATAATGTTAATAAGTGATGGGTAAACCTTTTGAAAACTTTCCATAGTGTATTTTATATTAGAATAATTGAAATGTCACTATTAGACTGTAAGGTAAACTGAAACGATCTTTTTTACTTACAATAGGTATTCTTAGTTTAGCCAAGAAAAATAAAAACACAACAGCATCTTTTCCAGCAGAGAAAAAAGTAAATCTACTCATAACTTTAATTTTGTTTACTCTGGACTCCATTAGTAGCTGATATAATGGATGTTATGCTGTGATTATTCTGCCCAAAAAGGGGCTGCAAGTTTACTAAAATAAAAGGGAAGATCTTCAAAGAATAAAAACAAACCTCAATCTTCTAGATTGAGGTTTGTTTTATTTGATTCTGCAGCTAAAGTTTTTGACAAACATTTTTAAGAAAATATGGTAAAAACAATTGATACGTTTCAATAAATTATCCCAAAAGGGTAAAAACTGCCCTGTTTTAACTATCAGAGTATATAAACTTTTAAACAGGTCTATCTTCTTACATCTTATTAAAGAGTTTGTCTGTTTCTGAGGTGTTCTAGTGAAACATGAGACCCAACCAAATATTCCATAATTAATGCTCGTCTAAGTCACAATCACTGCGCTTGTAATGAAAAGACAGTTAAACCCAATACTGCTTAAGGTCATTCATTGGCTATGATTCTGTAAGCAAAGTGCAGGAACAAGCTGGGGGTCCTGATACTGAAAAACTATTCACAACACTTTTCTTTTGGCAAGTGGGCGGGTGTTACTTCTGAGGAGAGAGTGCGACTATTGAAGCTTTCTGGCACTGCTGTTGCCAAATTGTGTGGTTATTTTTAATCGTTATTCATTTGAAAACTAAATTTGCACATAGCTAAAGACATTCAGATGTTTTTTTTTTTGTTTTCTCTTTCTCTCAGACACATGGGTCTCCCTAAGGGCTGCACAGTTTCACATACTGTGAACAGGCAACACATTGCGAGACAGCTGGCTGAGAAAAACTCTCCTCAATTACTGCTATATAAATATAAAAGAGTTCCAAAGAATGATAAAACAAACATTTTATAAAATAACTGCTTAAAGAGAGTCTACACAAAAATGGTTTCAAATATATTTAATCTACTTTAAAAAAAAAAATCTAGCAGTTACTAGCTGCACTTCTACTATAAATGTGCACAAAACTATTTTGATATTCTACCAATTTTGAAAATGCAAATTTTCACAATTGCAGTATTTCCATTAGATAAGAAATCCAAGTAGAATTGCCTGTGAATATGTTTGTTCACATGATAAGTGCCGAAAACAAATGAGATACATCAGCCTCGGCTCTATTGCTCATCTTCGCTAATTAAATGTTAAAAAAATCTTTCCTCAGGAATCCAAATATGCCATCATTCTCCTACTACTTCCAGTCTTCTTTGTCTTTTTACAAGGCTGTTAGTTCCAGCTGTAGATCATGTGACTCATGTGATGAAAGAAAAATGTCAGAATTTTGATGCAAATGAAAGAAAACACTGAAGCCTAAAAACGTTTTACCAAAAAAGGTACGTTTTATTTAGTGCAGTGTTTCCATTTATCAAATTTATTTTCATAAGATTTGTGCAATTTGATGGTTAATGGAAATGCTGCTACTAATATGCTAGTGAAAGCTAATTATAGATTCAAAGATTTGCATGTTATAATAAGTTAACAAGCATCAGCTTTTTTAAATTTTTTTATGTTAAAAGCTGTTTCTGTACAGGGTATCTCCACTCTGCCTACTCCCTCTTCGTAAGGTGGTGCGACCCAGGGAGGTCAGCAACAGGAGATCCGATGTCAAAGAAGTATCCAGTCTGTAATCCAAAATCAGAGTTACTAGGAGGCAGGGGTCAAAACCAGAAGGCACAGAAACAGCTCCGACAGGGAAACAGGCAAAAAGGCAAGGTCTTGACGAGGAACAGGTCGTAACAGACAGGCAGGTTGAAGATACGCTGGAAAACTCTCACTATAGGGCTCGAAGTAATCTGGCGTCAGTCTCTGATCTGAAAGAGGTTTTTAAAGGCAGATGAACAGGTGTGGCTGATGAGAGTAGAGCAGCAGAAGCAGGTGGAGATGATCAGATCATCAGACCAGAGCTGACGCACAGAATCATGAGACTATGCTTGTCGCTAGAGATGCACTGATCCAATAAAAATATCGGTTTCCTAATATTGAAGAAAAGTCTCATTCAGGTATCAGTGACAATGGGCCCGGTTCATTTAGGTAAATCTATTCTGTCTATTTCTATGCTGTCAGAGATGTCACATTAGACACCTCACAGAGTGGGACAAAGTTTTCAAAATGGACAGTGCAAAGGAAGATCCAGATCTTTCTCATACTACCTCAGTGATGGATGCGACGGTTACATACAATACAAGCCGCTGTGTGGAAGGATTTTATGTTAAAACACAGCAAAGTAAGACCCTGGGGTTCAATATTTAGAATGCTGGTTAACCGAGAAGCAGAAGCTTCATTTCAACCCACAGTGTAACAAACTTAATCAAACATCTGAAAAGGCCCCTTGTTTAATAGCAGGGGGGGGGGTTCTTAGCCAGGGGCTGGATGGAGGAACAGCAACAGTGAGCAGGAATCCCTTCTTTCCACAATAAAGGTTAGCGTCCATGAGACAACTATGGACATGTTTACACTGACTGCACTTTTGTTGTTTTCAATATCTGACAACCTTGAATTACTGCTGAGCCAGAACATCTTTACTGCTTACTCTTTGAGAGAGATACCGTTGGAGAATAGAAATAATAAAAAAAGAACATTTTACTTATAAAGCATTACACACCAAGTTCATATGCTTCTTATTGCTATAGTTAAAAAAGTGTGATAAACACAAAAAGTAAGAAGAATCAAATAAACAAATTAAATCATAATTGAATCAATTAAAGGGTGGTTAAAAATCTTTTGAACAGCCAAAAAGTTAACCCGTCATTGGCATCTGTCTTTGGTTCAATAAATATTGTCATTTTGAACCCTTATAGTTGCCTATTTGTTTTTAGGATTGATTTTTTCCTGTTCATAAAATTTACTGTTTTTATGACTTCTTTTCCTGAACTTAGATTAATCTCAAGTTGCCCTTTTTTGTGTACACATCTACATTCATACAGAAGAGTTTATTACAGCCTCTTAAAAAGCTTAAAGTAATAAAGACAATGTCAACAAAGCAAACAGAGCACTGGTACTGGAAAAGGATCAGGATCAGCAGATATCCAGATTCCCGTATACAAATCAGAGCAGAACAGGAAAAGATGTTACAGAAACACATTATTATCAGTAAGGTAATGCTTTTTTCCAAAAAACATAACTAAACTCATTATTGCTATTATTTAAAAGATTCCTCTGCAAATAATAACTTATCTTAAAAAAAGAAGCAGTATGTTGCATCTGCTGTTTTTTATGACTTTACAAGAAACACTTATAATTTAATTACTATGTAGATCTAAAATCTACCAAAAACCATAATTGTGAGCCTTAGATTGTTATTTTTCAACTCTATTTAATTACTCACATCATGATTTAGAGAAGAGAAAAATAGCTCTATTAACAAGCATAGAGATTGTAGAGTAAATATTTATCCCAGATAATTTGTTACTTTGAGTCTAAAAGCTTTTTTTTCATCAGCAAGGAGCCTGAGCTGCACCATCACAGCAAGCCATCCACAGATAAGCGCTTTTTAACCAGACAAGTGACAAACATCGTCCTGCTACCAACTCTTCACACGTGACCTCCGTCATCGCCATGTTTAATTATGGACTGTCTCATTTGAACCATGTGGAAAGAAGAAAACAGAGCAGATATCCATCTGGACATCTGCACATCTGACATAAACACCTACCCTTAAGTTTATACTTCCTCACAGAAAAAAAATAACGTAAAAAAAAAAATCCATTTTGACCTGATTTCTACATTTTTACTCTTTTTTTGTGTGTTTATTCTTTTAAAATTTTACTTCAGTCAACAGGGAACAAACTGGGTCTCGGATGCTTGAGTCGTAGCTGTTTCCATGGCAGCCGCTGGACCAACTCGACATAAGCACTGACGGAGACACTTAGCAATGCTGTTTTCTCTCTGTCAGTCTCAGAAGTGAGGCTTAAACTAATAACTGCTTTCCCAGAGCAGACTGGCGGATAGCTGGTGGTGGTATGTGTGTCTGTTTGCATACATTAATGTGTCTCTGTAACAATACAATCCTTGCAAAATAACAATATTTATGCAAAAAATATTCCTACCATGCTGTAATTTTTGATTCCCTGTTATGTGGACCATGATTTCCTCTGTCTGCATTATGAGGATTCCCATCGGTTTGCGCACGTGTGAAAAGTATCCTCGTTAAAATGCCGAGTCTGAGTTAAATACGCAAATTATTTATGAAGGAGGTTGTGGAAGGAGCGCGTGGAGAGAATATCAAATTCTCGTCCCAACGCACCTTGCCTGCATCTTCCTTTCACCTTTATACCGCCGCACTGGTTTCTACAGCTCTATACAGGTGATAATCACATGATGATGCTTCATCCACTAAGATCCAAGCCTAGCATCTTGATGCAGGAAGCACACAAGGTTATTCCTGCAACGGGGCTGGGGGGAAGCTTAGAACAGCTGCTGCTCTGGGTTCCCCTGGAAGATTTTCTGCAAAAAAATGTCTACATTTTTATACAATTAAAAAAAGAAAAATATTGCACATCATGTTACTGTTTTTGTTCATTTTGCAACCATTAAATGGGTATAGGCTTTTGGTTGGAATGAAACAGAATGTAGAAAAGTTCAAGGGTTGCCATTAGCAAGGCACCACACTTAACAAAACAACACAAATGTACTCATTTAAAAAGAGAGGGAAATCTTAATGATTTTCAGCCTGACATGTTAGTTCTGGTCAGAGCTCAAAGATCCCTTAGGCAATGCTTCATTAACTCTTGCAGACAAGAAAAATAATGGTAAAAGATAACAAAATGTGCTGGGCTGGCTGCTAAAATGCAGGCCTGTGTGTATCCAGAGAAAATGGGCTGGATGGAGCGGCCTGCCTGTTGCTCTGACGCAAGCTCTGATAAGGCTGTTGCCTGTGACGCAACGCTCGGCACAGACACCAAGGGCCTGGTATTTTTAGGAACCAGTCTTGACCTCTCACAGCAGTTGTGTCAACAGAATATACAAAGCAAGGCTAACCATTGTCAGGGGCCGCAAAGTAAATAACTCCAGGGGTGAAGAATGTGACAAAATCCAAAGAACTCATTGACAAGCTTATCTGCAGAGACCAGTGTGCAACTTTTGAGTGCCTGAAATGTGCCTGCTGCAGTTGTCTGATCGAACGACGGGGAAAAGAACATGCAATTCATGTCAGCTTGCACGCCCGAATGGACACCCACACGTGAAGGGAGGACTGCTGTTTTGTGATGTAACTTCCAGGAGAATAACAAACAGCAGCAGTTCTGACACACATTTGACAGCAACAAAAAGGGAAGGCGTCAACCATGACAAAGAATGCAGGGAGCTTGTGTGTTTGGAATAATGTAAGGAACAAGAGTGTGCACTAATGTCCAAACTGTACAGTTATGGCTAAATGATTTTAGCTGAACAAAAACACTTCAACATGAGAAAGATCGTTTGGAACGGTACGTCTCGATCAGAAAGCCCATCACAAGAACAAGCTCTGAAAACCAAGGACCCACAGACTGTTACTGTATGTACTGAACTGTATTGTCTAAGAATGAGAAAAAAAACACACAATAAGGTCCTGGAAGGGCCCCCCAGCTTCTTTTGCACATATCTGCAATAACACACATGCAGTCCCGTTAAGGAAACAAGCATTCGGCCTGAATAGGTAAGCATTGACATGTTTGGACAAAATGTCCTTAATTTCAAGAGCGAAACATAAAGTAGTTTATATTTAGTGACAAGAGACCCTCTAGATTAAGTGTAAGAGTTGCCTTAGGTTTGACATGACAGATACAGTTGGCAACAACAGTGTAACTAGAAAGCACAGGTAAGCCTGATCAGAATAAAAACCGCTAATCCTCATTTTACACATGAATGCACTGTAATCAGGTTCAACATTTTATAACAAGATTTGGCTGATTGCATTAGGAAATATTTTGCAGAATGAGCCGCTCTAATAACGAAAATACAATACATTTTGTATTTGTCATAAAGTTTGTTTTCAATGCTATAGAACTGATGGGTTTGATGCCCCTTTTCTACTGGCTCCATTTGGTGTGACTCTATGTCACCAATTTTCAACTGCTCCCAGTACCGGTAGTGGCTTTCTGCTCAGGAGTTGGTGTGATCAGAGATTAAAAGGGCCAGAAAAAGCTAGTTAGTATTGTGGGTGTAGCTTGTCTTTAAACTAAGTGCTAATTGATCTGAAAGAATGTCTCTTGAAATAGAAGATACAAAGTAACATCAGAAAGACAAGAGGTTTAGAAGACAAACATCCAACATAGAAAAACAGTAAATTACATAACTGATCAGTTGAGCTTTCAAGGAAAGGAAAGATGTCTTAAAAAATGCAAAGTATAACTTTGAGAGAGTAACCCTCAATTTACATTGCTTTCAGCTCCAGTCTAGTGCGAACTCCCCAGTGAATACGCACCCATTATAGAATATGTGTCAAACCTAAGGCCTGCAGGCTGAATCAGGCCAGCCACAGCAATCTATCAGGCCCTTAAGAGACAAAAACATATATTATGTTATAAAAATAAAGGCATAGGTTCTTTTAAAGTATACAGAGTAGCTAAGGCAACTTACAACTTGTCCTGATGTGAGGCTAATTAGTTTAATTATGTTGACTTGTCAACAAGTGGTGAATGCAGAACCATTTACAGCCATCTGCAAAAATGTGAGCTGATTCTTACCCTTCCATTAAAGGGAAAAAATATTATATTATACTGAATTATAATTCATTATTTTTTTTTTATTTTAACCTTTTTGATTGAATTAATCATTTAGTTATTTATAATATACACATTAAATTAATTAAGTAAGCAAAACAGTATAGATTTTGTGTACTTATCTAAACCTGAGATCTTTACCTAAAACCCAAAAAAAGTGATGTAGTTTTATTTATTGTTTTAGGTCCCTCTTCAATTTTTTTCTGACTAGCTTATCTTTATTATCCTATGGGCCAATCCACACATAAGTCTCTGTGCACCTCTTAACTACGCAGGGGATGAGGGCTCTTAAAGTGTGAATTAGGACTGAAATGAATGGCAACACAGTGTGAGTGTGACCACAGCAGACCTGCAGCAGTCTAAATCTAGCATAAAACAAGTATGTTCTGCAAAGAATACAAGACTTGATCAGTGACCACAAAAAGGTTGTATCTCTGTCAGAGGCTTTTGAACAAGCTCTGATGTAATCTGGATCATATAGATAAAAGGTATAGCACAAAAACTATTTTTCATTACAAATCTTAAAATCTATATTTTCCCTTTAGTTTAAGAAAGAAACTTACAAATAAGAGACATTACTCTTAAAAACCTGCTTTTATTTCAATCATTCCTTCTGGGAGTTGCCCTGAATTCAAAGTGTAACTAAATTCAAGCTGTGAAGCCTGCTTGTAAAACAGGTTGGTAGGTTCTGCCATTGTAAACACTGACAATATAACATCAAATGTTTGCATTTGGTATTACTCAATAAGCTAGTTTATCTGTTTTGAGTGTACAACTAAGATCGAAGAACTATGGCAGAACTATGGCAATTCAAGGAGACCATTGGTTGAAAAAAAGAATCAAGATTTTTCAAAAATTAAATCTTCACAAACAGCAAATTTAATTAATCAATAAAAACAATTTATTGCTCAGTCCTAGTGGATTATCAGATCTGTTTTAGTCAAGACACAGGCCGAATAGATACAGAGTGTGACACAGTCTATTTGGTTTATTTTAAACCAAGAAACATCCAATGCATTAAAAGCCAAATACTCATAGTTTAATATTAAGCATAAAACCAAACGCTGCCTGAGCTTTATAACAATGAGAGAATATACAGCATGTTGCTGCAAAGCTCAGATTCTTGTTATATGACAGCATTTTAACGTAACTACACAAATATAAACAAACATCATGTAATCCACTGAAAATAATCCTGATAGAAGAGCATTTTCTATTGTAAAAAAACAGGCAATAATAATAATCTGACAGATAGAAGGTGGAAAAAGTGTAATATCTGTCCCTTCTGTTAAAAATAAATAAATAAATAAATACATTGAACGACTGATTTCATGTTGAAAAATATTAAGAAATGCTATGGTTATTTAGCTATGGTTAATTCTGTAAAAATATATGCAAGACAAACTGAACAGTTAACAATGGACGTATATTTACATATACTGCTGTTCAGTTTTGCGACAAGGGTTGCCATAAAGTTCCTTCTAACTTTAATTTCAAACCTTTTAACAAACCATTTCATATCTATTTCCCTTGCTTGTTAAGTATTTAAAAGCACATATTAACCTTTGACTTTACTGTACAGATGAGCAGATTGTAGAAAGGTAAATTAAATGTTTATCCTGAAAAAAATAATAATTTTGTGACATTAGAACTATTCTAAAGGGAGGGAAGCAGAGTGGATAGACAGTTCTAGGAGAAGGGTGCTGAATGAATACTCTTACTTGTCATATAGCTAAAAAGTTAAGCAATTTTAAATATATAAATTTGGGTAAACTCTGTCATAATCTATCTATCTATCTATCTATCTATCTATCTATCTATCTATCTATCTATCTATCTATCTATCTATCTATCTAT
>JAUZNJ010030863.1:0-30819 GCA_034780135.1 Jordanella pulchra | reverse complement strand
GTTGTAGACAGTTTGACTGAGGGAGGTTGAATAACATCGACCCTAAAGGAGTCTGGTTCACTTTCCCAAAACATCCTGCATTTGAAAAAAACAGCTCCTCAGGCGTCAGTAGGACAAGCCTCAGGCAGCCTGGTTGAAAAACTGCAATATAGAAAATAAAACAGGCTCACATTCAGGTTTTCAAATGGAGGAATAGATAATAGATGGGAAATAATTATCCCACCACACCACTGGTACTGTTAGCTGGGTGGACTTCTGGTAGATGGTATGTGGGTTGATGGTGTGGGAGGTTGGGTGGGAGTCCACAAACAGGACCCTGGTGTGCATCCTTTGCTGGTAGTGGTGATAAGAACTGTAGATAATCGTAATGGCAAAATCCATGATGTTTGCGAGGGTTAATGCAGCTGTGTTTGGATCTCTAGTTAAAGAAGACTTCTCTGCACAGTTATAAGCGCAGAAAAAGGACATGTACAGTAGGTAGTCATTAGCCGCCTTTGCAGCTAATCTGTTGAGCTTTAGCCAAACAAAAGTCTTCTTATGAAAAGGCTGGTTATTGTGCAGGCTTGTGCTTTTATTCCATTGGACAGTCAGAGTATAAATATGAGGGTTTTGTCTGAAATTGTTTGATCAGTGTCTTTACTTCTAAGTAGCATCGATCTGAGGAATAATTTTCTTCAGACGTTCACAATAAGAACCATTAACATTAAAATGCTAAACTCTGAGCACCAGATATTTTGTTTAAAGTTAATTAAAAGGGTTTAAGGTTCCCTCTGAACTGAATCAGAGTTTGTTGCATCTCGTTCAGTTCAACTTTGCAACAACTTCTGGAAACAACAGAAACTTATCAGTTTTATGAGTGCATTATGGGATGTTTTTGGTATAACTTTGATTATATACATTTTAGTTGTTGCACTTTCTTTATGTTTTATCATAGAAATTGTTGAACCATGTTGTCTTTTATTTACTTAAAACCATCTTACACAGAAACTTGTTTATTATTAATGTTAAATATAGAACTGCATTAATTTGGACCAAATTTAAAAAGGTTTTCTCTCCACCAATGCTTCAAAATTAATTAATATAAAAATACTTAAATGGTCTTGAAATGTTTATTTTATTAGTAAATTTTAATACCAAACAGTTGTCTTTAGATTGTAATGCTCTGCTGTTCCTGGACCTCCTTTTAAAACCTGTATAACATTTCTATTAACAAATTGAAATGTTTTTTATTTAGTTACTGAAGTTCAGAAAACATAAGACTCTCCACAAAGTGAGTCTACTTCATCACATCTTATCTGTCTCTCAGGTCCTGCAGGGTAAGTGGGCGTCCAGCTACATGCCTGCTAGCTTCGGATATTCCATGACAGGAAACACTGACATCGATCAAAATGGATATCCAGGTAAAAAAAGAAAGAAGACAGAAACTCACACAAAAATGGTTATAAAGAGGCTCAGCAAGGAGCTAACATGCTGCTGGGAATAAAACTGAGCTGCGATTGTTGCCAACAGATTTAATAGTTGGAGCGTTTGGAGCAGACAAAGCCATTTTATACAGGTAATCCCATCTAAATGTAATTTTCTTTGTCCTGGTGTGTGTGTGGTGCACATGTGATCCCCTGCTGTGGCTGTGTGATGCTTCTGACTAAAAGTGAGGAGTTTAATGAGCGAGGCCACCTCTGATTTCAAAGAGCTACTGTTTTTCATTCACCTCACTCCTACTGGCTTTATAGAAGCTACAAGGACACGTTTACTCCTAACTGCAATGGAGGAATATTCACTGCATGCTTTATATGTCCTCCTCTGGGTTAAAATACATCAGCCCTTCCTAATGCAAGAAATTCATCTCCGTAAATACTGAACCTTAAACCTATATTTATTGTAACAAAACCTTATGAGTTAGATTACTATCATTTCCATAACTACTAGTTAGTCCCCTATAGTTATCTGTGTATATAGGCGCCCTACAACCATGACTAGTATATGAAGTAACACTTGTGTTTCTGTGCATCAGAGCTCGTCCAGTGATCAGTGTGAACCCTACTTTAGAAATAACCCCGCCGATCATCAACCCTGAGGACAAATCCTGTACCATTCCTGGTACCAGCACAGCTGTGTCATGGTGAGTGCTCACACTTCATTTTTAACCTGACACAGTATGATTCCTAATAAAAATCAATTTCTATTATTTTATGAGCTTTTGAAGGTTATGTTTTCCTGTTAGCACTGAATTACTACTAAAACGATCTATGATCTTTTAGTTCCGTATTTGTTCTCAGATCGAAGGTAAAATGTCATCTGTGATGTTGAACACAAACCAACAGATTAGTGTTTTTCCAGACCTTTAGGTTTGGACAGACGCTGGTTGTAGTTTTGTAAATCTGATTGATTTTACTTTTTTTCCCAGTTTTAAAGTGAAGTACTGTCTGGCTGCCAGCGGCCCTGGAGCTCCATCCTCTCTGAGTGAGTAAAACAGCTGCAGGACATGCTACTGATCGTAGCTGTCTGCTAGCCACACAGGTGGATCTTAGTTAATCATAAATAAACACATAAAACATTGGAAGCCTAACATCACCTGAGTTGTTTTTATTGGTGTAAATTTAGAACATGACACACTGGGTCACTGCTTTAAAGGTTTCGTGAGTCGTTTCTACGTGAGGTATCTGTTAAAACAAATGGGATTAGCCTGCAATCATTAGAAGAAGCTAACGTGACATCTAAATCAAATAGATAAATAATGACCAACTGTTTAAAGTGACAGTGAAGCATCTTTTAGTCGTCGTAACAGTTTGTTCTGATATATTTGAGAATCATTTTTAACCAGATGCTAACCATAAACTGCTTCAGTTAGAAACTGGAGCTTTTCCTAGCATAACTCTCCATCTAGGTTAGCATCTCCTGGCAGGAGCAGCACTGACAGCAGCTTCTTGTTTTTCATACTTTTTATTAATTTCAATGCACTCTGGCTTAAACTGAAAAGGTTTGATGTCACTCTTTGCTGTTTTGGTTGGACAGAACTAGTGCTATAAAACCTAGAATACGTCATTTATCCAGAACGCATTGCAGCACAATGGCGTTGTCCGTTTTATTCCTTAAAAAAAACAAAACAAACTGCATACTTTAGGAAAATAAACATTTCTTAAATAAGGTCTACTGTTACAACTAAGATCCCTCTAACACAGATATTTAACGGCCAATTTGTGATTTAGAAAGTCATGAGGAAGGCTGAAAGTCACATTGATCCCCAAAGCATTTTTGAGTGGATACATTGGACATAAATGGATCTACTTTTCAGCAAGTCTTTGGTTGTGGACTCATGTTCTCGCCAAGTATGTTCTTCACAAGATCAAAGAAAGTATGGACTCAAGGAGAACGGGAGCACGCAAGACAGATCTGTGTCAATTGGAACAGAAGCTACTGAGATCACCGCATTAAAAGCTCGTCTGGAGCTGCATTTAAAGTCCTATTATTAATAGTCTTAATTGGGGAATGGTGATCAACACAGTCAGATAAATAATAAATAAACAAATAAAATGGACCTTTTGTCAAATAAAACAAAACAAAAAGAAAAAACACCATCAAAGCCACCGGTACTTAACACACAGCTATGATGTGAGAGGGCTGCTGCAGACGGGCTAACGTTAGCCGTGGCTGCTGGTAGCCTCAGACTGGTTGCCATTGTTCTCACAACATCTGATCTTTTTAAAAAATTATACAGTAAATCACTAAATGGGCCACATAATGAAGCTTAGAAGTATAATATTCTAACCTCAAATTATGTTAAAACCTACTTTTGTGAAACGACCGCAACAGAAAAATGTAACTTTTAACTTAATACTCTGAGCCCTGTGAGCGCTACTCCGGAAGCTGCTGTTGCCGCGGTGCATGCTGGGAAAACTGCCAGCCTTAGAAAGAACAAGTCTGCTGTGATGCATGCTGGGTAAAGAGGGAGGAGCGAGAACAACATCCGGGGATTTCCTCCATTCTCGGACTTGTGTTCTTGTCAATTGGAACAGTGCACGGGCCGAGGCTGATGACGTATCACCAGTACATGAGAACACATAAAGTACGCATATTGAGAAACGGTCTGTGTGTCAGCAGACCAGACGGCCACCGCATTCTACAGCAAGGTCCAAGAGGCTCTAAAAAATCCTGCAACCATTATTTATGTTCTGGACAGTTTTTGACTTCGTAACTCGTTCTGATTGGACTCTTACCAGAGGAAATGCTAACTTTCAGAGCTATTTTTTATTAGAAAAAATGTATTGAAACGTGGCGCTCCTCAGCTTATAAACCCAACTTTTTGTCAATTTTGTATTTATTCCATTAAAAAAAAAGTCTGAACTTCCTTTCTTAAGCCAAACAGTAGGTAGCTTGCAGCCACAGGTAGGGGAGGGGGCCTTACTCTGCTCTCCATTTGGTTTAATCTAAAGAAAACGATTTCATATCTGAGTAACAGAATGACGGCATAAGGTTCCCTTTCTTTTGGGTTTGTATTTCCTCCCCCAGGTTTTAGTGTGGACCTCACTCTGGATCGCCTGAAGCAGAAGGAGGCAACCAAACGCGCCCTCTTCCTGTTCAGTCGGAAGTTTCAGTACTCTAAGAACATGACTGTGACCAGCGACAGACGCCTCGCCTGTGAGGAGCAGGACGTCTTTTTAAGGGTGAGAAAGTTTCGTCCTGTCCTGTTAATTCCTAAATGAATGTATTTTCTTGAATTTGTGGTTTATTTCTACGGCTCATTTCAGTAACAAGACAATTCTCAGTGCCCGTCTGCTTGTCTGTGCATCATTTAATCTTTAAAAGTCTTTAGTAGTAGGATGTCATGTGTCCTGCTGCTCTGTCAACAGATGCAGGTTTTCTCTTGAATTTTTGGTGTTTATTGGACATTCTGTGTTTTTACATGTTTATGCCTTTAAATGTTGCATGTGCAGTGATTTAGTACATATAGGACCTGGTCTTCACAGATTCCAAATCAGGAGTGCTAAATTGCATGTGCAGTTTGTTTTTGCGTGTTACTTCTAAAAATGGTCGTAGTAGAGGCTGCGACCAGAGAGTTTTCCCAAAGCTCTCAACTATCAAGTTTTAAATTCTCCCTAAATATATAAACTTTTTATTATTGATATTAACAAACACTAAATATCCCTGTATTACATAACCTCCCAGAAATCTAAAGCCTAAAGTTGCAGATCTAATTATCTTCTCCTTATCCTTCAGGATGATCGTGAGTTTCGGGATAAGATCACTCCCATCTCCGTGGTGATGGAGTACAGACTGGACTACCAGCTGGCTGCAGATAAGACCGGACTGCTGCCTGTTATCAACAACTTCGCACTACCTAACGCCACTAAGCTGGTAAACCTAGCTCCCCCAGAACTTGGACAGAACCTAAGTTCATATATGAACAGAGAGCTCCAGTGAAACTCAGTCAGTGAAGCTGGTTTCATTGGACCATCCTAATTGATCCATTTAAATGTCCAGGTTAATCAGCCTCGAGGCAGATCAGCAGTAAATGGCTGATTTTCATCTTACCTCTAACAGACCTGTTTGGTTGTCTCTTCCTGCCATCTTGTGTTCCTTACATCCTGCCCTTCTAACTTTCTAACAGGCTCACATTCTGTTGGATTGTGGGGATGACAACATCTGTAAACCTGACCTCAAGCTGTCGGTGGAGAGGTTTGTGGAACAGAGTCGATAAGAGCCGTTACCAGACGATAGTAACTACAAGGTTATAAGCTATGTGTCCTCTGATTGGCTGCAGCGACCGTGACCAGATCTACATCGGCGATGACAACGCTCTCACCCTGAAGGTGACCGCTGAGAATCAGGGCGAGGGGGCCTACGAGGCCGAGCTCTACGTCTACCCCCCCCAACAGGCTGACTTTACCGGGGTTGTTCGCAGTCAGGTGAACATTTTATACCTTAACCCTCATTAACATCAGGACGGTTTGCTTTGGAGTCTTTATTTTTTTCAAAAGTTAAATCTAGTTCAAGTTTTTGCTCCTTAAATTTATTATAAAAGAATCTATAAAGCTCCTGATCTCATTTAGTGTTATACTAAACTTTCAGATCTGCGCTTCGCTTTTTTAGCAAACATTTGAGTTTGTTCTGATCTGCTGACAGGAAGTCAGGAGATAACAGAGCTGGCTGACATTTCAACAGTCTGAGCTTAATTCTTTTTTTCAGTAAAGATTTGAAAAGCATGTTTTCTTAAAGTATGATTTTTTTTAATTAATATTCCCAATAAAGTGACCATTGAAGCACTGATCAGATAAGTTTCCTCTGCGGTTGCTGGTGACCTTCCTTCATCATCAGTGAGCAGCCTGTTCAGTTCTCATTTCTGCTCTTCTTCCTCTGCCTTCTGCAGGCCCTCTCCAGACTCTCCTGCGCCTACAAGAGGGAGAATGAGACCAAGATGGTGGTTTGTGACCTTGGAAACCCCATGAAGGGAGGGACTAAGGTCAGTAAAGGGGAGCTGAAGGTGGCCAACACTTTGGATCTGTAGAATTTTAAAACCACGAGTTTACAGAGTAAAATGTTAATGGGTGCTAGAAACGGTTAGCCTGACTAGCCAGACTAAAGGGCGTTAGTCAAACTAGTCAGGATCAATACTCTCTAGTCTAAAACAGCCTGGACCAATCAGAGCATGGGGGCGGGCCCATGATGCATCACTTTTCTGTAACCAGAAGAGTCAAGAATGTTTATTTTATTGATTCCCCGAAAGGGTTGTTCAGATGGTTAAAATTTCAACTACTGGCTGCTGTGAAGGTTTTTTTTTTTTTGTTAAAAATAAAAAAAATAATAACAAATAATGTTTTTTTTTTTTTTTTTTAAAGAATCAATAGTTTTCTGAACTGCTTCTGCTGATTCTTAGTCCCGCCTTTAAAATCCAACTAGACCAACAAAACGCTGCCAAGTCAGTCTGGCTGTCTAGTTTTTTTGTTACGTTAGCAAAGCAAACTTACATTTTGTTGGGATTTTATTAAATACAGCAACACAAAGTGCGAAACTATCCTTTTTATTTAAAATAAATGTTTAGAAATAAAAACCTTAAAAGGTGTGGCTTTCAATTTTATCCAGCTTCTAAATTCTGTAGAGATTACTGAGAAAACATGAAGGAACAGGAAGTATCATGAGGACCCAGAACACAGGGTCACAGTTATCCCTTTCTTTGTGTCGTCTGTTATATAAAATCCTGATAAATTAGCCTAATGTCTGTGTTTGTAAAGGGACCAAAAAACAAATCTCTGCCTGCTAGTTTCTAGCACGTTTTCGTTGTGTATCTCTTCCTGCTCTCTCATTGGTCCCCTCCCACTGCTTTCTGTTGTTTGATTGGTCAGATTGTAGCAGATCTGAGGTTCAGTGTTCACCAGCTGTCAGAGGAAGACACTTCAATCAAGTTTGACCTTCAGATAGTCAGGTAGGTGTTGTTGCCGACTCAGCAGAATCTGCTTAACTACCTGGAAAATAACTGTTGACTTTTCTTTTTTTTTTAACGGCTGAAGGGCTGTTTTTCAGTAAAGCATTGAACTTAAATTTGGGGATCTAAATGTTATAGAAAAGAGAAAAACGTGAGAAAAAAGCAGTTATATTAAAAGATTTTTAGTACTGTTAGTTAAATTATGTTTGTTATTTTCCCACTGTAGTTTAACCCAGTTTACTTACAGTTTTATTTTCCGTCGATATTTCTGATAGTTAATACAGATGTCTCCATATCAGGTATATTTTCCATCATATTTGAGGTTTGAGTTTAGAGAGACTAACTCTATATTGACTGAAGGAAGAACAACATCTTCATCAGTAAAATGATTTTCTGTCTACAGCCTGTTTATAAATGAATATTCATGTGTTGCTTCGTAGAACAGAACCAGAACTCCCACCCAACCACAGGCCTTTAAGTAACTCCACTTCTCTGTTTTGTGAAAGTGAAAGAAGCAGCGAGCAGTTCCCCCCCCCCCTGCCTCCGTCTGCATGTTTGTGTTTCTGTGGCAGGCAGCAGTGGGGGAGGGGGGGATACAGAACTATGCTAATGAGAGGTTTCAACATTTTTGTTCACAGTCCTCAGTTCTCTGCTACTTTCTCACTACAGGGAACATTTACTTAATTTTAAAAATCTCTAAACTTTGACCGACTCCCTTTAAAAAGTTCCATCAGGAGGTAAAAAACTAAAACCATGATCATGTTATTAAAATGATCATTGAACGTATCGTAATTGATATTTCAGTAATTCAACATTTCTCGTAGCTATTGATCAGCCTTTTTCTTGTTTCCTTTTTTTGTTTATCTTTAGGTAGGAGCTCTTACCCTTCGGTTCCACTGGATGTGGAAGCAGCCGTACGCCCAGTGGAACCGAAGGGTTAGACTGTAAGGCTGGAAATCCTCCTTCCCATCACCCTAATCTTTAGCTTCCCCCACTGCTTTGGGTCAGGATTCTGTCTGGTTCCCTTCAAAACGTTAATGTTCCCTCCAGTCAGAAGAACCGTGTTGATCAAATCAGAAGATAAAGTGAAAATGGATCTTCCAGCAGAAAGAATGAGGACATTATTCCTCTTTATGTTTTTATTGATTGAATTGGTTTGTGTTTCAGCTCTAACCAGTTTCAAAGCACAAGCCCTCGAGTTTCCAGCATCACCCAACTGGCCATCCTCTCCAAAGTCTCCATTAGAGGGTAATGGACACATTTTAAACCCTGCACTGTTTTTAGCTTTGTTCTCTAACTGATACATTTTTCAGGGTAAAACGTTAACCACTGGTAACCATTGTTTTTATTTAATAATGAGTCAATGTGTAGAGCAGAAACATCACAGTGGGGTTTGTATCCATGGAAACTGTGTGTCGTCCTCCCAGGTCGTCGTCTCCCACTCAGGTGCTGCTGCCGATCGCCAACTGGAAACCAAAGAACCCTCCGGTGGTTGGAGACGACATCGGACCTCAGATTTTGCACGTTTATGAGGTAAAAATACTCGATGCAGACATATGAGGCAGAGCATCCAGTTATGTTACATCAATTCTGTTTCTGCTCCATAATTCCGAATGATTTACAGTTTAAATGCTCAGAAACACTTTTATCAAACCTGGGAAAATGATACAGGACTGTTCAGGTCCAACAGGAACTGATCATCACACTTCCAGTGGATGTAAGCGAGAACCTTTTATTGATTTTCATAAAGCCAGTAGAACAGAGTAGAAAAACCTTTACCGTCAAGACTATTATAAATGTAAAAAGAATACTATATGGTAATGGTTTATAAGTCTTATAAAAAGAAAAATAAACCGTTTTTAAAAGGATTAAATAAAAACTCTTAATTAAAATTGTACTGACTGCTCAGTTCTAAATCTGCAAACAAGTAAATAGATGAATGCTGATGAAAAAAGTGCTTTGGCCTGAAAATAAGACAATTAAATATCAGATTAAAATAAGATAATACTCATTTTTAAATGTTAATAATTTTACTTAATTTTTAAATGTGAATAGTTTCATTCTTTAGCAAATTGTCTTATTTTCTAATTCAATGCAAGGACAAAATAAACTTATTACAAGAAAAATGTAATTGCTTAGATTTCATTATTTGCTTCCATTGATCTGCAGCGTCTGTCTGACAGTAACGGTTCAAACAGAACATGACTGGTAGAGAAGCGGGTCCTCAATGATGCGATGAAGTTTTTGGACACAACAGAGACGGAGCAGCTCATCCTTTGAGTCACAATGATGAACAGTGCAGCTGGTGAACCGTAGATCAGTCATTATCAGACAGTGGGATGAGAGTGCCCCCTGGTGGTATGCAGAGACCTCAAGGCATTTTGAATAAACCAAAAATTTAGAAATTCTAGATTTGTGTTTAATCAAAGAAAACGGGTTTTCTAATGTATTAAACAGCAATGAACATTTTGGGTGCAGAATAATGCTGTGGAGAATATATATTTAGTTTGTATTCAGACATAAAATATTTGTAGCAGTGGAAGTAAAAATACTATAAACAGCATTTAACTATATATAAACAGCTGTGTTGTCATATTTTACTGTATTATTGTTGTGCTTGAAGATCCCGTATGAGGTGGTACTCAGAGAAAACATTGGAGAAACACGGCAGTAGTTCATTATGCAGATTAGGTTAGGGTTATTTTAACTCCATCAGTAAGCTTGGTCTCTGCTGGACTTTCTTCAGCAGCTCAGTGGTCTAAATGCATCAGGCTCCAGTTCAACTTGGCCTTACAGTGTTGTTTGGTTTGAATCGTCGTATTTTGTTTTTTGATGCTGCTAATTTCTACATTTGGGAGCAAATTTAGGGAGTTAGAAAAAGAGCTTAATGTTCTTAGATGCTTCTGCGTTATTTGCCTTTAAATGAACCGTGATCTGTTAATTAACAAACCTGCACTTAAATAAATTCACAACTAGACTAAAAGGAGATTTGCCGTCTCACAAATAAGGTTTGAACGATACATCCTAACATGGTTCTGTTCTTTCAGCTGCTGAACAACGGGCCCAGCACGTTCAGCAAGGCATCACTGTACGTGGACTGGCCCTATCGCTTCGGGAACGGCTCTCTGCTCTACATCACCAACTTTGAGACGGAGGGACCCATCAACTGCACCACAGACGTGGAGATCAACCCACTCAATGTTTCTGTAAGAAAGTTAGGAACAGCTTACAGCATCTGGCTTCATCTTTGATGGTGTAATAATTATGTATTTGATAGATTTATGTCTTCCTAGACAAACATGGAGGCATTTCAGTGAAAGTTCATTCATGTCAGTTCAAAAATAAAAGCTTGCATAGATTATTTTCATAGAGGTTTAAATGCATTTGTTTGTGTAGATTTTGTTGATCTATAATCTGCAGAGAACAACCAGGAAATTTTCATTTCCTTTGGGAATGAAGGTTGCAGAGACTGAAGGAAGAGACGCAGAACCTGTGTTGCTTTAAGTCTGGTGTGATGTTTTCACAGTCAGTGATGATTTAGGGTTCTGCTCCACTGTGTTTTATTAAGTCCACAATCAATTCAGCCAACTACCAGGCAGTTGTGGAGGCATCATGTTTCCTTCTGCTGTCAGGCTGGTTTCCTTTCCCAGCAGGACTTGGTGCCTAGAAAATGCTTCTGAATCTGTGTGTGGATTTTACTTTTTAAACTAAATTTGAACTTTTTGATGCCGATCTAAGTTATTGTGATGCATCTTTGTATATTAATTAACCAAAGACCCTAAAGACACTGGATTTGTTCTGAATTTGAGTTAAACTCGCAGCTATAAGTTGAAGTTACAGAGCCAGCTGCTGACTGATCCGTCCCTTTATGTTTTTGTTTTCTTTCAGAATCCGTTGACGGCAAAGAAAAACACAACTGTTGTTCCCCCGAGGGACAGAGAGACGGAGGGACGTAATCCAGTTCGTGTGAGAAAGAGAGACTTGGAGGCCAGAGAAGCACAAAGTGACCTCCAGACCCTGGTATGAACACACTGACATGTTAAAGCACATTTTACACATCATATCCTCTATTGTTCTCTCACCTTTATTTGCAAAGTGACTATTAATACGTTTTGATAAAGTGAGAACTAAAATGAGATCTTTACATTTTCTCGGTCATTCTAAGGTTCCTGAACGTTTATATGATGCTGGATGATAGTTTAGACTTGTCTTTACCTCTCCTTGCTTAGGACTGTAACACAGCAGATTGTCTGAGGCTGAGATGTCAGGTCGGTCGTCTGGAGAGGACAAAGAACGCCATACTGTTCATCTACTCCCGACTCGATGTCAATAACTTTCTGAGGGTAAAGTAATCAAACTAAAGCTAATTGTAATGCTGCTTGTTACATCCAATATTGCTGCTTCATTTTCCTTCATCTTATGTCCCTTTTCCACCCAGGCTGAGAATCAGAATCGCTCTTATGTTGTCCGTTCTACAGCCTCGTTTAATGTTATCGAGATGCCGTATAAGAATCTGAAGACTGAGCTACCGTCCAATTCTACCACCGTGAGTTCAGTAGAAACACACAGTCATCAGCATACAGTTTGACATTAGGGGAATTTCTGTGAGTAAAATGTCTCTGCTACTATACAACTGTAGGTTGAGTGGCCTTTTAAGCATCAACAGATATACTTTGCACAAAAACTGGCTGGGGCAAATTAATGATTTTAGGAGAATACGTTCTGAATGTTAGTTTATTTCTCATTGTCATGGTGCTTTAGTTTAATCTCTAACCTTAATTTTTCATCAATAACTGTCAAAACCTGGCAGAAACAAAAGGATCTGCATATTGTTTTAATTCAATTCAGTTTATTTGTATAGCACCAATTCACACCATATGTCATCTTAAGGCACTTAAGATGACAACCAATACAGCCTTTCTGTTAAAGGTTAAATGTTTCTGTCAAGGAAAACCACTTGACTGCATCCACTCATTGACTTGAAGGACATTCTCATTCTAGATGAACAATTTTTGCTTGTTGTTGACTCTACAGCAATCCCTCACACCAAGCATGCATGTAGCAATAGTGGAGAGGAAACCTCCCTTTTAACAAGAAGAAACCTCCAGTAGAACCAGGTTCAGTGTGAGCGGTCATCTGCTGAGGCTGACTGGGGTTCAAGTTGACAGAAGCAGACACACAGAAAGAAGCAGAGATATATAAAAGGTAGTTTTTAACTACCTACAGGCAGCCCCGTCTAGGAAAGACAGCCAGTCAGACGAGCTCCAAGTCAGCACCCATGTCAGAGGACGAAAGAGAGCCTATGTATTGCAAATACTGCAGAATCAGACAATAGATGTAGAATGAAACAGAATTTAGGGAAAGTGGTCCACATGTCCTCCAGCAGCCTAAATATATAGCAGCATAAAATATAGAAAATAGCTCAGGATAACTGTGTCAGGAAGCTCAGAGGGGACAGGGCTTTCTCTGTTATGGGCCCCAAATTATGGAATGCCTTACCTTTGCAGGTCAGAGAGGCCCCTTCTCTGTCCACTTTTAAAGTTCGTCTTAAAACCCATCTATTTTATTTGGCTTTCAACACCAGTGGGATCTAGTTTTAAATTGTATGTTTTTGTTTTTAAACTGTTTTTAATTACTTTTTATTATGTTGTGTTTTTACATTGTACAGCACTTTGTATCAACTGTGGTTGTTTTAAAGTGCTTTATAAATAAAGTTGGTATGGTATGGTATGGTATGGTATAACTGGCTGTTTTGGATTAGGTATGAAAAAGCAAGGCAAGTTTATTTCTATAGCACAATTCAGTCCAGGCCTGCATTAGCAGCTGGAGAAAAATAAAAGCAAATAAAGATAAAAAAAAACATTATATAAGCAAGTAGTAAAATAAATAAAAGTTGGAGCACAACCGTAAACTAAAAATACCTCAGTTAACACTTTAACTCCAACAGTCAAAGGCAGCTCTAAACAAATGTTTTTTTTTAACTATGACTTAGCTGGAACTAGAAGACCTGAGTTGTTCTGGGAGGCTGATCCACTGATAACAAATCTGTTATGTATAGAGGTACTGATCCATTCAGTGATTTATAGACTAACAGAAGGATTTTTAAAGTCTGTTCTCTGAGCTACACGGAGCAAGTGGAAGGACTTTAGAACCTGGCCCATGTGCTCTACTTTTTTAGTTCAGGTGAGAACACCGGCAGCAGCGTTTTGGATCAGCTGCAGCTGTCTAATGGACTTTTTAGGGAAACTTGTAAAGACACTGCTGCAGTGATCAATTCTACTAAAGATAAATACATGAATGAGTTTTTCTACATCCTGCTGGACATTAGTGCTTTAATCCTGGAAATTTTCTTCAGGTGATAAAAGGATGACTTAGTGACTGCCTAGGCAGAGCCAAGGAGAGCAACAGATTAATCCGTTCAACAGTCAGAGACTCATTCCCTGCTCTGTTTCCAGGTCAGCGTTTCAGTGACGTGGGTGGCTGACACTGCTCAACCAGTACCAGGCTGGGTGGTAGCTCTGGCTGTACTCGCAGGACTGCTGCTGCTGGCGTTGCTCATTTTCATCATGTACAAGGTAAGACAGATTTAAATGTGGCTTTACAAAACGTGATTGTTATTTGATACTTTCTTTTTTATTACATGTCAGATTTTACACAGTTGATTATAATATGCATACATAAATGATTAGCTTGAAAATGAGAAACTGTGAGGTTCTTGGTTCAGATCTTACTTGCTAGACCAGGTCTACTTTGCTTTTTTTGAGTTTAAAAATATGAAAGATTTCATATGAGGTTCTTCAAGGCTCTGTTCTCGGGTCTCAGTAATTCAACATGGTATATTCCCTGAGATTATAAAGAATTACAACAACTTTTACCATAAATACACCAATGACCAAGGAGGACCAGAGCTCCTCATGGTCACTGACTCAGTCAGCCTAACTTCCCTTTAACTTAATGTTTAAAAGGCAGAAGTTTTGTTTTGATCAGAGCTCAGAAATAATGAGACTAACATTCAATTAGTCTGTGACTAAATCAGCCTAAAACCAGCTTTTGCTTTTAGTCTTTATGCTCCTAATGTTTCCCTTAGATGTGCAGAAACCATCGATTTCTTTAAATCAGGACTTGAAAGCTTTACTCTTCTTTCCTAAAGTTATTTTATTAATTTCATTTTTATCAGACCTCATTGGTTTGTTTGTATTAAAATAAGCACTTTTGTTTCTTAGATTTGTTATGCTGATAATACGTTATTCAAATGTTTTTCTGGGTGTGTAGTTTTCTTTGCATTTTCTCCATTTCTTTTTCTTTCTCATGAGGCCCTTAAAGTTGTCTTGCTTAAATTTTATTAACAATTTTTGTTTAGTTTTATCCATCTCGGAAAGATTCCTTTAAAAGCGCTCAACGTTTTTTTTTATTTTCTTGTCCTTCTCAGTTGGGTTTCTTTAAGAGAGTACGCCCCCCCCAGGAGGACTGCACCGAGAAGGAGCAGCTCCAGCCGGAGGAGAACGGAAACACAGACGCTTAGAGGCCGAGATGTAAAGCAGAGAGTTTAGGAGAGAAGAATTCAGGGTAAACCAGCCTCAGAGAGAATCACTGTAATGACTGTTTGAGGGGCAGATAACGGTACTTGTTTGACTTCAACCCTTTTTTTGTTTTCTTATTTTGTTGTTTTGTTTAATTTTGTTGCATTTGTGCCAAAAGAGAAACTGAAAAACACTGTTCACAGATAAAATCCTCAACGCTCCAATAACTAGTTTAAAGGTTGTTTGGTGAAGGAGCATTTCACCTCCACATCATGTTTGAAACCATCATCCACAACACTGTAGCACTTATTTACTTAGTGTTAAAACCTGTTGTGGTCCAGTTCCCTGCTCCATCGCCTCGACCCTTTAACATTTAAACCAGAGTCATGCGGAGGAAGCAGGTTGTCCAGAGGCGTGGAGCACACAGGGTTCGGCCTTCCAGCAGATTTGCACATTTCCTCATTTTTTCCGTTTGGTAGCAAAATTAAATAATTAATGAGCTGTTTGGATTGATGAGTTACTGGGCCCCTAGTCCAGAACATGCAGAAGATGCAGGAAAAATTGTTCATTTTTCTGGGTTTATGTGACTTAAGTGAGCTTAGTTCGAGGTGGATGTTAATGCCCAGAATCAGTGGCTGGATGGGAGGGAAACAGCAGGAAGAACAAGTAGAAGCAGTGTGAATATTAGTGGGTACATGAGAGCCAGCAGTAACTTCATTGTCTGAGTGATTTCATTAATCAGGACCAAGAACAGCAATAAAAACAGCAATATGAATAAACACATCGAAGGCATCTAATTTAGGAGGCTGAAATACTTTTTGATAAAACCGAATTTGGGGTCTGGTGTGAGATGATCAGAGTATCGCAGCGATATTTTCCCTCTGTTACCTTTTCTGCTTTGTTCTTGGTGAAGAGTTTCCTCTAGTGTGTGTGTGTGAATGCATTTCTGTACAATACAGTGATGGTGATTATAATAGTGGGTCCAGCCTTTTTTTTAGCACAATCGAGAAACAGTTTTTATTGCAGTTAATATACGTGTTTTCCCTGACCTGTACAACTGATCAGTGGTTAAACCCTGAGCCTGAAGTGTCTGGAGGCAAACATCACTAAATAAAGAGTTTTGTTCCTTTAATGTGGAAAAAGTGTCCAAAACGGCAGATGAGGAAAATCTATGTTCCAATTAGTCTGTAGATGAAATGTTGATGTGATGATGGAGGAAAGTTGATGCACTGCTGTATGTTTAGGAGTTTATTCAGAAAAAAAAGCATAAATAGTCCAACTAGGAGCAAATCAGTACATATGAAGCTGTAGATAGTAAATAGAGTGATTTGGTAGTTTAGTTCAACTTAAATAATACTAAAAACATAAATGACCTTTTTATAGTTTAAATCATGCAGCCAATAAGGGAAGTACAACATTGGCCTAAAATTTCATTACATTTCTTCACTGAGCTTTTCAACATTGAAAATTGTGTTTAAAAAAAGACTTTTGAGCATAAATTTATTATTGAAGTCTGAGCTTCTCAAAAAGACAAATGATTTGCGCTTAAATAAAGTATTTAAACATGCGGCTGATTCTCTAATTATGCCGTTGTGCATCTATGCTGCTTACTTTACAAAATAAAAGCATCAAGTTTAATTCTGTTATTTATTAACGCTCTGATAAAGCCAACAGATGGGAAAGTGTTGTAACAAACCATAATCCAAACTTTATTTTCAGCTCAATCTGTCTGCTTGTTAAACACTCCTCTAATAAACAGACCAATTTGACTTTATTGTCAATGTTGACTTTTTTTCCATCTGTCATTCAATGCAGATGCCTCTGTCCAAGGTGCTGGACACAACAAAGAGGTGTGTGAAATAAGATCGGTACGTTTGTAGCTCTAAGTTAGTGTTTTGTTTTTTTTCCCCAAAATGTCAGCAGTCACTAACTCCAGCACCGACCTCACCTCGGGGGTGGGGGGGGGTTTAATCAGTGGTCAGTTGTTACTTTCCTGACATTTTCTGCACTGAGGCTTTTTTTTTTGTCTTTTTTTTTCCCTCATAGTTTTTCCTCAGATTTTAAACTGGTGATCGGCAGCTTCATTATTAACATAAAAATCAGCTGGTTGCAATCGTATGTTTAATGAGTCCGGCTATGCTTGAGTGTATGTGTGTGTAATGTATAAAAAAAAATGAACAAAAAAAAAAAAGCTATTTGCCCATATTGGGTTTGCATATTTCAATAACTTCATTTCAGCAGCAGAAGGTGCGCAGATGTAGCTTAGCCAGTCTATCCTCCACAGGTTGGACGTTAGTAAAACATTTACACATAGAAGCTAAGCAGATGTTTGAAGCCTTTCCAGGTTTTATTTCTTCTACATGGAGCGGAGTCCTTCAAAATACATTTTAGGAGAAAATTCGGTTTTAAGTTTTATTTCTACTTTTTCAGACTGATCCTAGTTTCTGACCAGACGGCTAACTTTAGAGGCCAGGACAGTTGTGTTTAGGCTTTACAGGCCATGTTTGCTCCCAATAGCTCATCAAGAAAACAACAGAAACACTCTGCAGAGTTTGAACAACTGTGCATTTAAAATCAGTCTATATTTGTTGTAATGATTGGACAGGCCTGGTTAAACTCTGTGCTACTGTAATGGAGAACTGTTGCATTTTCTTAATCTGTTTTTTCTTCCCTGATCAGACACTCAACAGCATGACTGATGTATAGTAGGACAGAATAATAATAAATAGAAGAAGGTGCAGGAGTTTGAATCTACTTCAGATTTACTCTCATCCACATGATAGTATTTTGTGTTCACATCACTGTTGGGTTCAAAGGTCACAGTCTGCCCTGTATGAAACTGAACAGTCTTGGAAAATATGGCTTTTTATTTTGAGTAGGTGGAAAATGTTGTTTTTAGTTTCTTATTCATATTCTAAAGTTAAACCTGAAATATGCAGAAAATACAGAGTTATTCATTCCTTTATGTTCACTTATTTATCCGTTTTGGACTTAAAATTGCAAACAGAAACAAAATCCTTCAAATAAATCAAGGAGTCATTTCACAGATTTTAAATTAAACCCAGATTTCTAAAAAAGGATTGAAATATAAGTTCTTCAGGGAAATTTAACTCAGTGGAGTTATGGTTAAGAACGACCTGTAATTTAGAGGAATAGATTTTAATCTAAAAAATACCAATCTGCAACGTTTTGGGATTAAACAGATTTTAATTCCTTT
This sequence comes from Jordanella pulchra, assembly GCA_034780135.1. NCBI lineage: Eukaryota > Metazoa > Chordata > Actinopteri > Cyprinodontiformes > Cyprinodontidae > Jordanella > Jordanella pulchra. The sequence continues at coordinate 12,665 of JAUZNJ010030863.1, read as the reverse complement.
TAAAGCCTGTTTAGGTCCCAAAGAGCTGGAAGGTTACTTATTGAGCTGTAAGTTAACTTTGATACTTTATGAATTAAAATTAATCATATAACAGAAGCTCTCTGAGTATTTTTTTTATCCCAAATATGTAAAACGGATGGAAAGGTGAAGGAGATTAGAAAAGTATAGAATTTGACATGAAAATTTGGTGAAAACTGTGTGGAAACAAGAGAAAGTCCAGAATAAATTCAAACTTTTTCACCTTTTTTTTTGTTTTTGTTTTACTTGGACCTTGTTTGTATGGTTATTCACACCCATAAAGAGTGTTTGCTCTTTTATAAAAGGATCTGATTGGTCTATATGGCGACTAATAAACTCCCTTCATTTAGTCACCATTTCTTCTTAAACCTTAGAGAGTTACCATGGTCACCAATCACTCCACGTTATTTATCACATAAAAAAATAAACCTGCACAAAACCTTCAGTTGTTAACACAACCTGTTTAAATCAACTGGTGGTAATAACAGCGGCACCATGTGGTTCTGGTGCAGCTGATCTCTGGTCAGCGGTATGTCGATGTTTAACAATGGATCTACTCCACTGTCCTTTTTCCACCAGCTGGAGTCAAATCAGTTCACTGTCGGTCGGTTTGCTTCACCTGCAGCTCCATCCATCGCTTCCACTTTTAATTCATTTTTCCATTTTTAAAAGAACCATGCAGAGTTTAGAAATGCATGGCGTTGTGAAGGAACTGATTTGACTCCAGTCCTGCAGCCATGCGTGTTGCTCTGCATATTTAATACCACTTTTCCTTCCTGCTATGAGTAAATATTGACTGTTTTTTGATGTATGTATTCTTACACTTTATAGAGAGTAAATATTAACAATTTCTAAAAGACATGATTTCACTTTTGGGCTGAAATAAACTGATTTGTTCACATTTTGGTGTCTCAGTGTTATTTTTGGGTGTCCAACAGTTTAACCAGGAGTTTTCAGATCTCTGGAGGGAAGCCTTCAAAGACAAATTTAAAAACTGGTCTGATCGACCTAAGAATGCAGATCTTCATAATAAGACACTGTTTGCTTGAAATTGTTTATTTAGTTTGGTTACATCCCTCCACCTGCTGCTTCTCTTCAGCCTCTTAGGATGTTTCTGTCAGCAGGAAGCTGAGGTCGCTGCCGGGATCGAACTCCTCCGAAGGTTTCCCACTGAAACAGTCAGAGGAGGAGGTCACAGAGACTCGTCTCATCTAACAGGCTCCCTGAGGAGCTCTGACAATCTCAACTTTACCATAACAGAAGATCATAAACTATAGAAGACGCATCTAGAGAAAAGCTCAATTATATGAAAGAAAAACTAAAATATGTATTATAAATATATTTACTAACACCTTTTTGGTTTACAATAAATGCTTTCATTTGACAGTGATGTAGCGCTAAAGAGGTTGATGCAGAAACATCTAGAAAAGTAAAATAAAACTGTCACATCCGCCAGCCTGGTGGCGAAGACTTTTCTAGGACGCTACGGCTACGTTCACGCTGCAAGTCTTGATGCTTGAATTTGGACGTTTTGATGAAATCTGATTCTTTTTTTTTTTATCTGCATGATCCTTCAGACTACTAGCTAAATGCAGCCACCATCAGACTCCAGTCTGAACTTTTTTTGTGGAGCAGTGGATGCTGTAAGAGGAGCCTGGATGAGAATCTACAAAACCGGATAAAACGAGCGTCCAGACTGCAGAAGCTCTAAAAACTTTCAGATATGTATCTGATTTAGTACCACATTTGGAAGAGACACAGATGGGATTGAGCTGTTCTGACTACCTAGAAAAAGTCAGAAATGAACAAAAAAAATCACCTGCAGTGAAAACACGGCCTTATTGTAATTAAAAAAAGAGAAACTTTTATTGTTGTTCTTGATAAACTATTTGTAAAACAGTTATTCATCTTAGCAGATTCTCTTATAACACAACAAGAAGATATAAGAACATTGAACAGCTGTATCTTAGGTTAGCGGTTAGCATTAATCTCCATGTTTATCCCTGCAGATGTGAATCTAAGCTCTGATTGTGTGAAACTTCTCCCTCACAGAGGTTCAAAGATCCTGTTAAAGTCCTACTCTCTCACTCTTACGGAGCCTTGATGGGCCTCAGGCGTCATACGTAGTTTTGAACAGCTCAAATATTTCTCTGACTTTTAAAAAAACTTCACTGATGCTCTAAAGCGAACTTTGACGGTTCTCCTCTCAGTAACAATTTTACTGCTTTACAGCCTGACAGTGTTATGCTGCATCCACTGATAAGAAGGTTGATTTTTGACCAGTCTGTCTCTGGCGGAGCTAAAAACCCTTTGATTCTAGTAACCAGTCGACTCCTTAAATATGAGACATTATTTAGCCGTTTTCCATTTCTTTGGATATATAAACCGATCCAAGTCTGCAAACCAAATGAATTTTCCTTCCATGTATTTTAAAAATAAACCTTATAATTAAATCTATATTAAAATGTATTTAACGAAATAAGGAACAGCTATGGTTGGTTGGAGGAACTTATTAACATTTGATCAAATGGAGATAAGTTTAAAATCACTGTAATGCCTCTGAAGTTGTGGGCAGACAGTGAGTACCTGGTGAAGAGTCGGGCCTTTGTGGTCCCTAACAGCGTGGCTTTGTTGCCCTCCACCAGCAGCATGGAGCCTTCCCTCAGCCCCTAAACACAACGACAGAAATAAAGCAGGACGATCCACTGAAAGCAGCTGATCCATCTCCTCCCCTCCTCCATCTCTCTCACCAGAACACATGGAGTGTTGGGCTCCTCGTGGTACTGGGTTATCCTTTGCTCCCTGGTCTCCTGCACAAGAACAACAACAATGTCAAAGCACACGAGGCAATACTTCACAACTTAACAAAACTGTTTAAGTATTTTGTAGAAAAGAATTTTAACGGCAATACAAATATATTTGATTGTATTTCTATAAAGGCTGCGTTTAAAGATCTCTAACTTGGATTACATTTTTTTATTATTATTTTCATTTTATAAATCAGAGGTCATCATTAAATCATCGTTAGTTTAGTTAGGTTATCAGTTTCTGGGGTCCTGCTGCCCTGCATGGTTTAAGTCTCTGCTTGCTGCCACACAGCAGACTGCAGCAGAGGGAAACCTTAAACATGCAGGATGGTGGAAAACCACTGATATAAAGAATCAGAACAACACACATACACCCTATTTTTACTCCTATAATCCTCCATATCAGCCACTGGAGGGAGACATGGGTAAAACTATCATGAATGTGTTTATAAATGACATTATGCTGCAACTCCATGCTTCACTATTAGATGGGTTTGCTTTGTCCCCCTAGATTTGTTCTGATAATTTATAATTGGTCCATTTTACATCTCTGGAAACCAGACCTTTCCTTCATTTATGAAATCATTTTGATTGTATTTTTACCAAAACTGTCAAAGAATATTATAAAAATGTGCTTTCAAAAATCAGTAGAGACCAGATAGTCAAAAAGAATCCAGATTATAAATGCAGAAATAGGAGATCAAATCAAACATAAACCTAAAATGATCCTCAGGATCATTCAGTAAAACATCTATCTACTCATCTTGGTACCATAATTGTTTATAAGTCAGAGTTAGATGATAAAACAAGCATGAATAAAAAAAGAAACAACTGAATGAATTGACTATTAATATAACCTAATGTAAAATAAATGTTGATATATTTTAAAATTAAATCAAAAGAGCCCAACTCTTTGACATCATACAACAATATAATAGTCTTATTCAAAGAAGATTCTGGGAAAAAAAAATTGAACATTTACAGGAAAATATTCTTCAGTGATAAAACTACAGATTCAGTCATAACATGAAAACAATATTTTGCAGACTTTGCATCTTTAAAGTAATTCCAGAAGGAACGACAGTAGAATAAAAGAACAGGATGAAAACATCTAACGACTCAAATCTCTGAAAGGCAGGTGAATAGTTTTCTGTCAGTCGTCTAATTTAGTGCAGTTCAACAGTTTTTCCTTTTCCCGTTTTGCATAACTTTAAACTATAAAAGGTTTACAGATGTTTTTCTCCTTTACCAGATGTCTCAGTTATGGGGCTTTACTCCAGCCCTAAATGGAAATAGTTTGTGTTGGAACTCAGATCATAGTGCAGCAATATAATCAGATTATTCTGTACAATAGCTTTTCATGCACAAAGCAATTAATTTAGCTTAAAACAGACAATAAATATGAAAACTTATTTAGTAGCTGTTGTTGAATATAGTCACTTTAATCACTAATTTTGGCTTTACCCATTTTGTTCACTTCTGTTCTTTTATTTGTCCCACACAGGAAAATAAAACCAGAAGACCTTTTGAAATGAGCCAATCTTGGTCAAAAGTGATTAAACTCTTTCACAGTGTTTGGGACAAACAATACTGGCAGTGATTGGCTTTAATAGGTGGATTTCTGCACCTTTGAGTGAAGGAATAGAACTAATTCCTCTAAAACAGGATAGTCTCTGCCGGTCAGGATGCTTTGGGCCTTTTTCAGCATCTGTCTGTTCCAGGGATTAGACATGTGGTGCTATTGAAAACCACTGCAGACAGATGGGGCGACAGTGGCGCTGGGTGAAGGAGTTTGTACCCGACGCTCTGGCTTTCGATGTCATCGTTTCCTTGGGTGAGACACTTCACCCGTATTGCTTACTGATGGTGGTCAGAGAGGCTGGTGGCGTCCCTTCTCTCAGTGAGCCCCAGGGCAGCTGTGGCTACAATAAAGCTTACCACCTTCAGTGTGTGAGTGAATGACTGAATTCAGTGTAAAACACTTTGGTCAAATCGACTGACTTGAAAAAACACTATATAAGTACAGAGTATTTACCATAAAGGCAGATCAGGGTAGACTCACCAAGCGATAAAACTAACTGTTCAAAAGACTCAGTGACTCTACAGGTGGGTGTGGCCATCCCTATGTCTGCCCTACCTGTGTCTCAGTGATCTGGGGAGCCTTTGGATATCGGGGGCTCACGCCATTCCATCCTTGGCCCTGTAGGGCCAATCTGGGACCCCCTATACCTGCTATTGAGCACATTTTTATTCTGAGGAATCTTTATAGATCCTTTACACAAGAGCTTGTCCATGCATAAAGACAATGGGAGTTTAGTTCCCCATTTTTACTATTACTAAATACAAAGCTGCACCTACAGATTTATACCACCCTGAATAATATTATGTAATCAACATAGATTTTGTATTCCTCACACATGTATATTTAAGGGATACTTGCTGCTCTTAACGCTTTGCTTGATGTTAATTGTCTTTTTGCTGTTATGTTCTCTGTTTTCTTTCCCTCTCGTCTAATACAGGTGTGGAAGCAGACTCCTAGGAGTTACTGTACTTATTCTGTGTCATCTTTTTTTGCTGATATGTTTTATTTTTTCACGCTCTCTTTCCTGTCTCTATCTCTTTCTCTCTCCCCTTATTTATTATCCCCTCTTTCTTTCTCCCCTCCCTTTCCGTCTCTGTGTTCATTGTATAAAATTTTACTCCCTAAATAATTTTCAATTCCATAAAAAAAGACTCAAAGATCTATTGAATTAAAATAGTTACATTTATATCTATGCTGAGGGTTTACTTAATAATCCTAATATCAAGAAAAAAATCTGCATTAATTTGGATTAATACATACTATAGATTTTAGCATGGAAAAATATACAGAATTAATAACTAATTATAACTTTCAACAAATCAGACAGATGAATTACCAAAACAATGGATATAAACTATAAATATTGATCATATGTTTATTCAATAACTTAGGTGCAAAAAAATTAAATAGTAAAAATGGTTTATTCTGTTGACATTTGGTTTTCGATTAAAATATTATTAATTATTTAAATGGGTAAAAATCTTAATCAAGTCCCACCAAAACTTAATTATGTTACTCCCAGAAGCAGCTGGTAGAACTGGGTTTTATTTAGGGGTAACAGGGTAAAGGTGGCAGGATATTACTTTGAGATTTTTTTTATCCTTGTGAAGCAGGTGTCCTTATTTCAAAGATGTTCACAACCACTACTGAGGTTTGTTGTGATGCGTTGAACTCGGACTCACCCCCATGTGTCGGCTGTTGGGGTCGGGGTCCAGGTAGTGCGGGTTGATGTTGAAGGGGACGAGGCCGATGGCGGAGAAGGTCGGAGGGAAAACGATGGGCATGTCATTGGTGGTGTTTATACTGACGGTAGCCACGTTGGTACCTGCGCTGGAGCCCATATACGGGACGCCGTCCTGGAAGGAGAAAGTTTTAAGGAACAGAACAACTCGTTTTCCATTTTTATTTACTACAACTGGGTTAGAAAATATCTGCTTCTTGTGCCGTTGAGATTCTTTTTTTTTTTTTATTTTTTTTTTTTATGCGTCTGACCTCCATGACTCTCTTCCTGATCTCCGTCACCACCTTGTTATCATAAAGGCTCTTGAGCAGCCGGAAAGTGTTGCCTCCCCCTACAAGCAGATGCAATCATTAGACATGGCCAAAGCGACATTAGCTACATTAATCTTTGCTAACATCCAGGAGATAAATTTAATCATACCTGTCCTATTATGACAGAAATCAGTCAATAAATACAGTAAACGATACATTTGATTAGGACTTTTTCATTGAGCTGATGCTATAAATACTCTGGGATGAAAGTAGACAATAATTTTGGGGGAAAATCACAAAAAAACATGTTTAAAAACCTTGAAATAATCTAAAAAGTGATCTGGGAAGAGAACCCAGAAATGGGTGAAAACAGAGAGGCTGCGCTGCAGGTAGGAGAGGCTCACTGCAGCTCAGTGTCTTCAGTTCTCACCAATAAAAATCCCCTCAGCCTTTCGGACAGCTTCAACTGGGTCAGCAGCTTCATGGATGCCGTCAACCTCATAACCTGCAGGAGCCACAAACAAATCAGCATTTCCAGCTCTTAAACAATAAGTAATAAAACATCAGCGCTGTTAAGCCCCACCTAAAGTTTTGAACTTGTCCCTGGCAGTCTTTGTGTAGGCGTCTCTGTCATGGAGGGCATAGGGAACAAACAGCACTCTCTTTACATCCCTGAAAGATACAGCCATAAAGAAAAACTAAATATGTGACTGTTTATGTTGTCAGGGGCGATGCTAGCATGGATGGCACCATAAGAATGGACCCCCATTTCTGACGCCACAGACCATCAAATAAAAAAACATAAGAGTTTTATTAGGTCAGATAATGGAAATATTAAAGATGAAAATTTGCATGACGTTTATATGGAAATATAGCTAGTGGCTAATGCTATGTTCACTGATACACATGCAATTTGAGCAGCAGAAGCAGGATGCTTACATGCAAAGTCTATGGTTGAGGCAAATCAAAGGGCATTAAAAGGTCCTGCAGCACATCTCGAGCAACAGGAGCAGCAACTCTTGGATTACAAGAAGGGACAGAGCATACTGTACTTCCTAAGGAAGCTTAGGTCTTTCACTGTTTACAAAAAGATGCTGTAAGTGTTGTGCAGAGTGAGATATTTTCCTCTGTCATCTGCTGGGGTAACACCATCAGAGCAAATGACCTAAAAAAAAGCTCAACAAGCTAATAAAGAAGGCCAGCTCTGTTTTAGGAACTCATCTGGAACCTCTGGAGATTATTTCACAAAGGAGAATTATTTATAAAGTGAAGAAGGTTATGGACAACGGTGAGCATCATCTGCAGAAGAGTTTTAAACAACAACAGAGTGTCTTCAGTCAGAGGATTCTCCAGATCCGGTGTAGGACAGACCTCTACAGAAGATCCTTCCTGCCTACAGCATCAACACCTACAACAACTGGTTAAGATAAGACAAAACATATATGAGTTACCACATTTGATTTCCCTTTGGGATAAAGTATTTTTGAATTGAATTGAATTATCTAAGCAGCTGAAGCAGCACCTCATGAACGTCTGAGGTGCATTTAGTACTTCACAAGCAGCAGATGCTGAAGGTGGAAAAACTGAACTTTTGCTGTTCGACGCACCACATCAACCAATCCGAGAAACTGATCTGGGAGCTGGCAGATGGTGTATCAAATACTTATTTCACACAATAAAATGGAAATTAATTATTTAAAAATCATACATTGTATTTTTCTGGATTTTTGTTTTAGATTCCATCACTCACAGTTGAAGAGTACCTATGATAAAATTACAGTCTTCTACATGCTTTGCAAGTGAAACCTGAAAAATCAACAGTGTATCAAATACTTGCTCTCCCCAATGTATATATATATATATATATATGCGTGTGTATATATATATATGTATAAATAAACGGTGTAAAACTCTACTAGGTTTGAGGAGGACTTCCTCACTTAAAAGCGTATCAAAACTACTCTTTACCCACTTATCACACAATTTACATGATGTACCTCAATGGCGTTCCTTATGATATGCCACCCAGAGCAAAAAGCCACATCACTTATGACTAAAACCGCCTTTTAATCTAAAAACTAATGAGTTCAAATCGGGCATATTTCATTAGCTGAACATTTTGGTGCAAACTCTTTGTTTTCACTTGTTCCTCTGAAGTTCTTAACTTTCATTTTCTGCCTCTATGCATGTTTCCTGTTGTCTGACTCACTAGATCTCACTAGATAGCCTCCTGCTGGGTTTCCTGCCCTCAGACCTACTTCCCAAAGAAGCTGGAGATGTTCTGCTGACAGTGGTCCAGGTAGCCGCTGCCGTGCAGAGTAGAGTTGGACACCAGCAGAAGTCTCCTCTTCATGTCTCACAGGGTCGCACAGAAAGACTGATCAGTGATCAGGGCTGAGCTGCACGGAGAGTCCAAAGGTTCTGCTCAGAGTCCGGCTGATTTTGCTGACTGCGGGTTTCTGAAGGAGCAGAACCTCCCTGGAAGCAGAACTGAACTGCGTTCACTTTCTGTCTGCGTGACGCAGCCAGCGGCTCTTACTGCTGGAAAACACCACGGAAACACACTTCCGCCTTCTTTCTCTTTATTTTCCGTTTTACTTTAACATGTTTCTTTAATAAATGCTTGATACAGAACTTTTAACATAATATTTCAGTTTGTTTCTGTTGTAACTTCGTCTCTGTTTTTTTTTTCCACACAAGAAAATATTTGGCGTGTTGTGTCAAAATAAGAGTTTTGTAGTCCAGTGCCATATGTTCACAATAGAATTATAATTTTTAGCTCATCTTTGTCAACATGAAGCATGTTATTTGCAAAAAGGTAAACGCCTAGTTCATAGATATAGGTCTAGTATAAAATCAAATCAAAACGGAAGCAGCTTTACCTTTAAATCCTATCAAAATAAAAGTGTGAGTAATGCGAAATACATAAGGAGATAAATGATTAAAAAACATCGTATTATGGAGAACAGTAAAGAGCTATGATAGGCTATATACCAATAAAAATTATGGAAACTTTAATCATTCCTCCCTCTTCTCTTCTTTTATGTCTCAAAACAATCTAATCTTTCAATATGGAGAAACTTCTTTTTGAATTTTTTACTAGTTTTTCAATATCAGGTCTGCATAGTTCCTCTATTCATAACAATAAAGCCTACAAATACAAACACGAATTTACATGAATAATTGTGGTAATTTTATGACGATATGTATCAGAGTATTAGTTAATACAACTTAAAAAAGATCATGATCTTTAGATAAAAAAAATTAGATTTCTTTTTTGTTGATATGTGAAAGGGAGCAAAAACAAATGTGTTGCGTTTATATTTTTGTTGACTGTACATCTTTGTTACTGTGGTTAGTGTAGCAGGGTTGCATCTTTTTTCAGAAAGGACAGTCTATGAGCTTAGTATATAATGTTTGAATTTTAAATGTTTAAAATTTGTAACAAACTCTTACAGACTATAAACTTCCTATTTTATTGCGACCAGACTTTGTGACAACTTCCTGGACAGAAAGATCGACTCAAATCGATGAGTCATTTTCTGATCATTTTCAGTGGTTTCATAGACATTTAATCCTAATTTTAATTGAATCTTCCAGAATCCTGTACAGCAATGAGGCTTTACAGATGAGCACAGAAGACCTTTGACCTTCTTAGTTTATGCTTTTCCCAGTTTATAATTGCTATTGATTTGAGCCATTTAGCTTATTGCAGTTTTTTGGCCAAATTTTTAACAAAACCTTTCTTCACTGTCCTATTTGACCAGATCTAGACTGAGCTTCTTTAGTCACGTTTAGTGCTTTAAACCAGCCCTCCTGTTTATTCTTTAAGAAAAGAATATATTATATACTTTTTACAAAATTACGGTCACTCTGAGTATTTCTTTGTTTCAGTAACTTTGTTTTTTAAAATCAAATATAATGTGTCTTTTGAACCCTGTTACCATATAACAGTATGAGATTATAAGACTTCTAATTGCCCTTAAAATACATTAAATAATATTTTCTATGTTAAGTCAAGCAAATATATAAAAAAAACAGATTATTAAAATAGAGAATGTTAAAATTAAAAACTTAAGTGAGATAGATTTAAAAAGTTGCTTCAATTAATATAAGTCAACTATTTTTTGAAATTCAATTAGTATTTGATTAAAATGAAGGAGATAAAGGATTATTTTAGAAATATATTTTTTTAATTATATGTTTTTCAGATGCAGGAGTAACTTTAACAAGGTTTGCACCCTAAGACAGTACCTGATAAATAAATTGCCTCTTACAAAGCATGCAGCTGATGGTTGAGCAGGAAGAATCACATTTTATGATGGTCGAGTCAATGAGTCGATGCAGTCAGCTGGTTTCCCTTAAATAGAAAACTATGAAGCAACCCGACTGGATGATCTGGTTGAATCGTCTCTGTAAACAGCATTGAGACGACTTGTGTTAGGATTTGGTGCCATAATTGAAATAATTTATTACATGCTTTGATGAAAGTATAATAAAGAATGAAAAAAGCATCTGTATTATTTTTATTTTCAATATTTTACTCTAACTTGTAGTCTTTTTAGTCTACTTTTAGGCTAAAAAGAAGAAATTGAAGCTTTAACAGCAGCCTGGTGATCTGCATGGAGCCAATATGTCAGCTGGGGCTCCTTGGCTCCATGTCACACATGTGGAGAAATGAGAGAGGCGGAGTCAAACCCCATCTGGATGGGAAACATCTGGACGTCTCCGTCTCTCTCTCTGCTCGCACAGAAGCAGAACATGTAGACCTAACCACACAAAGGCTGGGTTTCTCCCATGCAACATGGCTCGGTGCTGGACGCTTTGGACCGAGATCCTGGTCTTCCTGACAGCTGGTGAGTTTTGCCTGTTGGGAGCTTTTTCTCTGCTTCCCTCTGAGTTATTTAGAAACATTCAAGCTCGGGGGGATGAATGAGGAGGGGGTCGCTTTGTTTTGGAAAAGGAGCCATACTCTTAGTTTTATCTAATTAAAAGCAATCAGTACGAGTAACATCCACTTTCTTTGTTTTTTTTATTTAGTTTAAATAGCAGAATCTTTAAAAGTCGGCCTCTGTCAACCTATTCCAGTCAAGTTTAAAGTTGACATGTTGAAGAGTAAAAGTACACCAGTCAGCATTATGGACTTGATCTGTTAACAGCAACATATTTAACATTCAAAGCTCGTAGGATAGTTGACTTTTCTTTCATAAATGATCCCTTTACTGCACCAAAATAAAACATGTTTATGTTAAAGCATTTCTGTTTACTTTATACATTATCCCAATATTTTCAATCTTTTCCTGGGGCGTTGCTCACTGTAAAGCTATATCAGGACACAAGATCTCACAATAGAAGGTCCACACGGTTTTTCCCAGTTTCTATTCTAAAAACTGTAGCTGCTCTCCAACAGATTTCCTCTCTTCTTGCTTGTTTCTCAAACTTGAATGTTTTGGTTCTTCTAAAAGAACTTTAGGGACCGAGTTCAAAGGCATGAAGGGTCGCAGCCATTATTCATAAAATGTTTTTTATTTTTGACCCAAAGAGTTCATTTTACAAAAGAAAGAGAAGAAAGAAACCTGACAGCATAAACAAAAACACACAAAGGGAGACTACATCATATATACACCAGCCGATTAGAGCTTAACAAAACAGTGGGTTTAACTGTACAATACGACAACATTCAACAAGAAATAACAAAGTTGAGTTTGTTAAACTAAATTACAGCAAAGAAAGAAACAAAACAACTTTTAATCTTTAAATAAGCTAAAAACAAAAGTGATTTCAACTGAATAAAAAAAGAGGATCCCCCCTCTCCAGCAGGAGTTGGTGGTCCAGTCCAATTAGTTCTGTTCTGGTGCTCTAAAGCTCGGCTGCCATCTTTGTGAGGGCAAACTCCCAAGGACCATGGAAAGTAAAAAAAAGGGCAGGTTAGGGAAACCAGTGACCAGGCTAACAGTGACATTGTTTGGACTATGAAAGGAAGCCCGAGTACCCACAGAGATCCTAGGTTGGGAATCAAACCAAGGACCTTCCTGCTGCAAGGCAATGGTGCCGAAACTTCATAAAGTTCCGCCATTTTTCATATTTCCCCAAAGGTCCTGATGAACATCAAGATATTTCAGCCTTGATGTTCCTTTGGCTCAGCTGCTGTTCTGGCCATTAATTATCCCATCAATTGCTCAGTGTCTTTCTGTTGGGATCCGGAGCCTGCCGCTCCATCTTCCATCCAGCAGAGTGCGCCGTGGGTCTCCTGGGCTGGAGCCCTC
>JAUZNJ010030862.1:13087-68453 GCA_034780135.1 Jordanella pulchra | reverse complement strand
ACTGCGGCGTCGAAGCATGGTCTGGCAGCAGCTTATGTAGTGGATCTCCTCTGATGAGCTGATCGCCCTCAGCTGTGCAGAGGGCTCCAGCCCAGGAGACCCACGGCGCACTCTGCTGGATGGAAGATGGAGCGGCAGGCTCCGGATCCCAACATTTTTAGAAAATCAGGGTCAGACCCTCTGACTAAGCTTAATTCCTAATGCATGTTTGTCGAAAATCTGAATTATTGTCCATCACATCCACATCAAACCTTTCAGCTGTACAATTACTTTGCAAAGAATTTTCACAATAACAAAATGATGGCTTGCAAAACTTTATGCAAGACTTAGCTAATTTGTTGGTCTAACAAATCTGTGTTCCCTGCCACAATTTTTTATCTTTTAAAATGGTGGTCATCTTTAAAGAGATGCTCTATTTACTGCTGCAACTTTCTGTTTGATGTGCTCTGTGTCCTGCGCTCAGACAGCCATCAATGCTGGGAAGAAATAGCAGCTAAGTGTTAAATGGACTGAACATATATAACGTTTTGCTTGTCAGATTTTTTGTCTTAGTGAATCCCTTTGTAAGGTGGTATTTGAAAACTATTCTCCAGAAATCATGGCCTGGACAACACATCTGTTTCTGGAAAAAAAAACAAAAACAAACAGAACATACATTTACAGAGTCAATGGACACAATGTAATATGGTTTTGCTATTTCTCTGCTACTTAAGCTACTGAGTTTTCAATCTTCCTCTTTGATTTTATGAAGTTTCATTGATAGTGATTTTGAGTCTTCGAACCCGTAACGTTTTTTTTTTCTTTGTCTTCAATAACATTTCTATAAATGAACACCTTCTGTCAAGTGTAAGGACTTGTAGTCCTTATATAGTATTATTGGGCTGATAATTTTTATTTTATTTTTTTTTTAGCTTTTTCCGGCTCGTTTTGACAGGAAAGGGGGTATGCAAGAGGGGGAGAGACATGGGGGAAAGGACCACAAGCCGGATTTGAACCTGGGTCGCCCGCATCGAGGACTAAGACCTCCATACATGGGTCGTGCGCGCTAACCTTTGCGTCACCTGCACGCCCAATTGGGATGATAATTATGAAGACTTACATTTCTCTTGTACTTATGCAAGAGAAATGTACTTATGCACAGGTGGACTGCAGTACGTTTAAGAGAATTTACAACAATTTACAACATTTATGACATTATTATGAAAATGTTGTTGCATGCGGTTGTTTCTTGTAGCAAAAATGCTACTTTACATCTGGCAGTAAATCCACTGGTTTGTGGAGTTTTCACCAACTGAAAGCTTCAGTCTCAGCTCTGATATTTTGTAAACATAAAAACAAAAACCTCAACAGCAATTTCTCATAAGAATAGTTCAGCCACTTCACTCTCTATTTACTTAATTAGGCAGATAGTTCTGGTGACTAAAGTTGTAATCAGCTTTGACAAAGTGTCTGTTGGTAATGTTTTTTTTATACCAAAGGTATGTTGTTATTTTCATGTAGAGTAAGTTATAAATTAGATGGCATAGAAAACTCTGTATTGCTACCTGAGGAAATGAAAGCTTCTCATTTAAGGTGTTTATGCAGAACATCTTAGGGGAAATGAAACTGTTGGACAATAAAGTACAATAAGATACGGTTACAGCAAAGCCAGAACAGGATCTGATTGGGAGTAAAGACCAAAGGATACACTGTTTTTTTTCCCAAACAGAAGCTTTCAACTCTTTTTTTTATCTCCTTTATACAAACAACATGTCTGAGAGGTTCAGTCTGTTTTGAAGTGAGTACTGCAGGCAGAAAAGCCAAAGGGTATGACATTAGCAGACGGCACACTTGCACCCCACACACTGCCCATATGTCACGCCAAATCTCATCTCATCGAGCACTCAGAGAAGGTGCTGCTGGCGGCTAAAAGGCCACCTTCCACACAGATATCATCAGCCAGATACCCTGTGCTGACTGGAGCTAAGGGCCACAGCTCTTCTCTCCATAACATCATAATGCATTAACTGAGGGGTACTGGGTCACAATACACCAAGGAAAAAAAACATGGCTGATGCACAAAAACCAAAGACTTTTAAATATTTAAAAAGTCAGAAGTCACAAAAGGTCAAGAAAAGTTGTAGTTGATATACTATATCCTTTTATCAATGGTGAATTTTGCTGCACAGATCCAAAATGTGGCTCATTGAACGTGGGCACCTGTCATAGAGACTGTTGATAATCCTGAATAAGGCAGTGGTTTGTTTGGCATACTGTACTATGATGTTAAGCTAAACTTAGTGTAGGACTTTGCAGAGGAATATTCATCAGAAGATTGGATTAAGCAGACAGTATGTTTCAGCCACAGTAAATCCCAGATCAATATCTGAACCCAGCTACAGAGGTGGTTGTTCCACTGAGCATAGATCTGAAGGACTTCACAGTAACCTCTGACTTAAGTGAGCAAACATGACCTGGCATGTGCAGACATTTGGCATCATTTTTTAATGAGGTCAGTCATGTAAAAAAAAAGGAATGGTCCACAGACTGCTGACAGTCACACTCTAGCTTTTCTTCCCCAGCCTGTGAAAAAGTGTTTGTCCCTTATAGATTTTATTTCCTGCTTCTGCTTTGTTGTCACTCTGACATGTCTCACATCATCAAACCGATTTAAATGTTGCATAAAGATAACTGGAGCAAAAACTAAACCATTTTAAAATAATTATTTTATTCATTAAGTGTCAAAAGTTCTCTAAACCACCCTGCTTCAATTATTCTGGATTTTTCTATGACCCCCTGCTTGAATCATTGATTGTGTTCTTGGAGTAATTTTGGTTGCTGTTGTTTGTTCATGGGACTGATTACCTCTACTGTACGTTTTGTCCAATTGTGGACAATTTATCTCGCAAGTGAGATGAATTGTTGCAAGATTTGTGAATTCAAAAACTTCTGAAAATACATCTTGCCAGTAACCAGCAGATATGTTTGGCCTTGATACAGAAATGTTTGAGACCAATGAAATGCACGGACGAGTATGAAGTCACTGTGTCAACTATAGGGGGAGAGCTGAAGAAAACAAACATGGCTGCACTGACTTTAGGTGGAACAGCCTCCTTTTCTTTTTGAAAAATGAGCAAAAGGACACAATATTTGCCTTTGTGGAAGGGAAGATGGTTGCATGTTCTCCCCGACCTGATTTGGTAAGAGTGTGATTTATCAGTTATCTCTTTAAATTGTGAAACAAATCAAGCTGCTACTGCTGCTGTGATTGGCTAAAAAATCAACATGGGAGGCAGTAACCCAATCAGCCTGAAGAATTCTACTGAATGTCCCTCCTTTGCAGATTGAGTTCAATTTGAATTTCTACATGGTATCAATCTGGTTTTTGCCAGGTTAGTGGATAATGACTCTGTCTTTGTTTTACTTGTACAATCATTTATAAATGGTTTTGTTAGCCTTTTTAAACTGTTAGATATCAATGTCATTTGTTTTATTTATTTATTTTTATTTAGACTGAGTGTTGCTGTTTAAACTCTTTAAGCAGCCTAATGGGTTCTGTTTACATATTGTATGCAGGTCAGATAATTATAAGGCTTGGGTTTGGATTGGGAATTTGATAAAAAAGTAGTTTAATCACATTCAAGATACGAGTCACCAAAACGTGCCACTTACTTTTGTCCAGAAAGCCACGTAAATTTTGATATATTTTTGGATATATTTTTTTACCCTTAAACAATAAAATCATTACTTAAAAACTGCTCTTTGTAGTTACAAAGATTATCTTCATCCAATTCTAATATTTGATTTTATAATCTGTGATATTAAAGGCTGACTAAATCTGTCAGAGGGCAAACACTTTTTCACTCTAAATAACCAAATATGTCTTGTGCTTTACTGACATCTAGTGGTTAAACCATGGTGTTGAAACATTTTCAGCAGTTAAATGTATGCTATGCCTGCAGAGACTGTAAGTCTATAGTCAAGGATTTCATTTTGCCATATCTATAACATGATCTATGTTTGCTTTGAGTAGAAACTGGCACTCATATAGAAAAGGTTTAAGATGACAAACAAATGGAGACTATTTAAATCAAAAGTCACAATTGATCAGACATAACTGATTTTACAGTTCAAGATAAGTACAATAACATAAAACATTCTCAAACCCATACTGTGACATTATAGTGGCTGTAATGTCAGTGACATAAGAAAAATTGTCTGGACTTCCTGTGATGTTGGATGTGTTATCAGTACATTGATTTGTAATTGGGAACTGAATAATTGAATTGGAAATGTCTTAACATGTATGACTTTACCCTTATTTCTCTGTATGGTTGCAAAGCATTGATTGTAACACTTAATCTGTGTTTTGATAAATAATTTGATTTATTTCTTCTAATTTTTAAAGCAACACATTTTAATAAAATGTTGAGTTTGTGACTTCAGCTTAACCATTGGAATGTTGCTTTTAAGTTTGCTAAACCTTGAAGTCAATGTTATTCTAACGTGGAATCCTTATTTTTTTCCAATTTATATTAAAGTAGTCGTGGCTTCAAAATTGTTAATGAAAAACAGACTGAATGCTAAACTTCTTATTTAAGAATCATACTTTTCATTTTGCAATGTCAGAAAAATCCACTTTAAATCTATCATTAAAATTAGCATAACCAAACCACTCGCAATAGAAATAATGCAGCTTTAGGAATGACACTAGATGAATGACTCTAAGCTTTTAAAAAGTTTAACATATTCTGGGTTTTAAACCTAGAGAGGTAGAGATAAGTATGAATTCTATTTAAGTGTTTTCTCACAATTTTAGATAAGGGAAACCTCCAAAGAAGGCAGTGGTGGAAATGGTTCCATTAACAGCTAATAGTACAACTATTTATTTTGTTCACTGCATAAAATGAAACATAAGTAAGTACATAAAAGTATTTTCTCTTGATTTGTGCAATTAATTAAGACAATTTTGTGAGAGAATAAGATCATTTATATTTAAAATTTGAAAAATCCCAAGTATTACATAATTTCAACTGCACTACATCTAATTAATGTTATTTCAGCGGAAAATACCAATTCCACATGCAGATCATCTTTTTTTACCTGCTCAAATTACGGACAAGTACATTAACTTTAAAACATTTAACTTATTTTTTTGATCAGTTTTTTAAAATATTTAACCAATGAGCGACAAGGAGTCACTGTGTGACATGCATCGTCCCACACAGCCGCAGAAGCACACAGCAAAAAATGAAATTTAAATAAATCAATCTTTTTTGAAATAAAAGTAATTTCTCTTGTCTTGAGACATTAGTATGATTTTTTTTTTTGCCACCGGCATAGAATAATTTATGTTTAGAATAGAAAAAAAACACAACTTTGTTTTCTTTTTTAAAGAGCATAATTTCTGTCTTATTGTTTTTTCTAATTGGATAGATACTGTCACATGAATAAAACATTTTTATTTTAAGTATTGTTTTGAGTAATTTGCAAATGCAATATGATGCTTTAAGTTTAAAGAAAGAAAAAAACAACTCCATCATTGCATTTCAAGTGCGTAACATTCAAATCTTCCTATTTCAAAAGTAAAAACATCTCATCCAATCATCCCATCAGCAAATCATTTTATCTACCTGCACAATTTAAGAAGAAATACATCGCTGGTGGCAGATTATTATGAGCCATTGGTGAATCTGGTCCAGTGTACCTTTTTGCCTGTCTGCTTGTTTTTGACCCCTTTTGCTTCCTGATTCTTTGACCCTGCCTGAACCCTGTCAGACCTGTCTGTATATTTATTAACAAGCAAAACTACTCTCCTCAAGGGATCAGGTCAGCAAACTCACCTGCTGGGTTCCTGCTCTCCCTCTCCTCCTGACGGTGACGTCACACGCCAACTGGCTTCTACCCTTTCTTCCAGAACCCTTCGAGGTTAGTCAACATTGCGTTTCTTCAAGAGATTCATTCTGTTTTCATCTGCTGGACACTCTCACTGTAAATCTTCCCCCAGAAGTTTGAGTTGCTGTGGCTGATGCTCACTGCCGTTCCAGTAACATCTTTCAATAAACTATTTAAGTTTTCTTATAGTGACTGGCTTAAATTCTGGGTCTTCAGTTCTACTCCGTTACAAAATGTTAGTTTTTACACGGGTATATAATACACACAAAATTATAGATATATTTGTCCTTATAAGATATCCTAAACTAGAAACTTTTGAGTTTTTGTCAATAAGAACTACGCTAACATTTGTGTATGAAATGACTTGATTGTGACTTAAACTTCTAAAAATTGTATAGCTCTCAAAAACAAACCAGCCCTAAAATAATAATGAGCTCCTAAAACTTGTAGAGATGAAAGAAGAAACACCAAGTGGTACCAACCAGTTTGCACCAGTCAGACCAGTCTTTAACAGGAAGCAGACAAAGACTTGTAAGAGACACAACATGTCTCCCATCTGTAAAATGGTTATCAATTAGTGTTTATAATTTCTTAGTTATGTTTTTAGATTGTTCTAATTTATTATTTTGCATCTTTTTAGTTTATGCAAAGCTAATATTTTATAGAATATGGATTAACAGCTAACTTTTTTGTTTAACACAACCAGTGTTACCACTATATCGATATTTATTTGTGCAAAATTAAGGTTGTTGTCGAATATAAAATCCCAAAATATTAGTATAAAACTTCCCCGTAGCCATGCAAGCATGGAGAACAGCTCCACTAATTGCCTCCTCCTCAGAAGCTCTTAAACTCATCGTGTCAGTCCCCATTTCTACATTTCCAAAGAGCTCATTAAATCAAGGATCACATACACAGAAGCTGCTGCAAACATGAGGTTTTCTCTATTTTTTGTCACCATACCTGGCACCACTTACCTGCGGGCTAATTGTTGAATTTTCAGGGGCCATGAGAGAAATAACAGATTGCTATCATTGTGTCTGCATGAGGTAGAAAAACATTAGCCCCCCTCCAAAAACAAGCACGCAGCAGGTGATGGCTTCTCTCAGAGGAGATGCAATTAGCTTTCTGGGGGCCAAAACTACAATTTGTCCCACAGAGGAAAAGCTGCACCTGCATGTGAAGCCTTGTGGCACCCACATTCAGAGGCTCATAACAAGGATAAAGAACCAGAGGAGTGTCTAGATGGCTTCTCCTCAAATGTTTTTTGTTGTTGTTGTTTTTTAATGGGGGTGACAGAAAAATGAAAATAAGTGTCATAATAAGAATGAGGGAAAGATCATTTTAAAACATCTTAAATGGACATGTTACATGATGAAAAAAAGTAGTATAAAGAGTAAGCAAATAAAAAGGTGGAAAATTTTTTGGAAAAAGGAATATGTGAAAGTTCAGGTATTTAAAAAAAAAAAGAAAAAAAAAATGATAAAATGAAAAAGCTTAAAACAAGAATTAATGGAAACCAAATGCAAAAGACGAATAAGGAAAAAGAAAAACAAAAAACACAAGAGATTAGACATTGGGAGTCACCATGAAGACAAGAAGAGCAGAGAGCACCACCGTAAAACTCAGGAGACACAGAATTGTACACATTTTAGTCAGAAAAATGGATAGAACCACTTACTGAGGCTACAGTC
This sequence comes from Jordanella pulchra, assembly GCA_034780135.1. Classification (NCBI taxonomy): domain Eukaryota; kingdom Metazoa; phylum Chordata; class Actinopteri; order Cyprinodontiformes; family Cyprinodontidae; genus Jordanella; species Jordanella pulchra. Next base: position 60,885 of record JAUZNJ010030862.1, on the reverse strand, counting down.
TATCCTGATACAATCTGGCGGGAGAGAGAGCGAAATGGTGAGAATAGAAAAAAAAAGAAAAGTAAGAGATGAAAAGAAAGAAAAGAGAGAAGAGAATAAAAGAGAAAAACAAGACATTTTACATCCTTCAAGGTACATTCTGCAGACAACCAAGCATTGTTCTGAGGCCACCATCCGGGGACAGGCTCTTAGTCAGGATCACCCTCTCACTTAGACGTCCAACATCATCCATCACTTTTCCATGAAATCAAAGCACAGGAGAAGGCAAGTCTAAGACCTGAACAAATTTATTACAGGTTTTAAAGTATTTTCTTAGACAAATGAGCTCTGTTGTCCATGTTCTAATTCTTTAACACTTTTTTCCTTGGTTCGCTTCACAGCGGCCCTGAGCTGCCCTCTACATAAAGATAACTCTGAAATAGATTGCTCCAGACTCCAAAATCACATTCTGTGTGAACACAACATTACTAATGGTAAAGCCTTGAAGGCTAATCAACTTGAAGCGAATCACTGTAACTTGGTACCAGTGGAAAATGGGCAACTGTAGTTTTATTTTACCTGTTTTTTTTCTTTACAGTGAAGTTATAAGATTTTTTTTTTAAATTACACTTGTGTAAACGTAAAATATGTTTTCCATCTGTAAATAATAGTTTTTCAAAAAGAAGCTTCTTATAATAATTTCCCTACTATACAGTAGCTCTAACTTCTGAACCATTTACTGACATTTAAAGCTCTGCTTGCCTTCTGCAATACTTCAATATGAGCAAGCCCAAAAGTGTAAAAGACAGAAAGGGTGATCTGCACAGCCCAGCCAACACATGCCTTGTGCACAAACATTAGCTTCTATTAGAAAAAGAAATTTGAAAAAATGAAGCATTTTTGTCTAAACTGGGTAATTAATCATCTACCCTCGTCTTAGTGAGGAATGATTCTGGTTACTTAGTGACCTATTAAACCCTCTCAAATGAGAGCTCCTTAGTAAAGGGATTAACCCCTATTTAAGCATCAAGTAATTTTTTCCTTTCAGATTTTCTTTCATTCATTGAATTTCTGGTTTTCATTTCCTGTGACACGAATCAAGTGTGCAAATGGCATTGTGGCTTGGCTGTGGTCTAGAGCTGTCAACCGCTACAGAATAGTGAACACAAACAGCCAGAGACCAGCTTCACTGTGTAGACATGTGGCAAGGGATGCAGCGTAGCTTCAGCAGAAACTGCTTTCCTGTGGAGAGTCACGTTCAAAAAGTCTTGGTTGTTTTGAGAGTTTTCAAAGCTAAACTTGTTTATCTCTCTGCACATGAAAGGGATAACAACAGCCAATGTGTCAAGCTGCACTTTAGCAGTTGCCATCTGTTGCTTTCATTCCAGAGTTGTCAGCATAATCAGCAATTAGTAGTGTTACCATTTGAAATGATCACTTAGTTAGATTTCAATGATTTTGATGAGGTTTGAGGCCTGAACAGATCAGATTGCTGGGATGTGTTTTACATTAATACCAGGTTCATTTGCCTGTGAAAGAACTATAAAAATCAAAAGTAACAACATTAAACAGGCATGACATTTCACTAAGGTTTCACTTAGGAGACACTAAAAAAGTTACATTTAAAAAAAGAACCAAAATAGTGATTTCAGAGGACTATATTTCTGGCCTAGTTGGAAACAAGAAAACGCCTTGGTAGCTCACAGCATGTCTGCAGCTGCCACAGCTGTGAGCTGGTCTCTCTGGCTGCTTGATCCGAGGGCCGCAGACATACAGGCCATTGAAGGGATGAAAAGTTCCATCGTCTGAGTTCTGGCCAGATGGGATGTTTATGAGTGACCAAGAGAGAAAGAAGGTGAAGGAAGAGTTGAAGGAGTGGGCCTAAAAAGAGCGAAGGATTTGTTTTCCCCACTTAACACCTTTATATGCTTGCTGTCCTAGTACTACGTCCTTCTGTTATCATCTTCCTACCCCTTCAAGAGGTCTGGATTCAAGTCTTTAGCCTCTTATCTGAAATCCAGCCAACTTCCATGTTGTTCTCTTTGTGCTACTTCACTGACCGAGCTCAGAAAAGGACCATGTTTTAACTCATGTCATTAGATTTCTTCAAGTTAATCGGGCTAGCAATCTTCTAATAAGACGATTCAAGCCTTAAGTTACAATGGAGAGGAAATGAAGCTGAATTCTCACTTTAGCTAACCTCACAGAAAAAAAGAACACAAAGAGCAGAGGAAGAATAAGGAGGAGTGAGACAGGTGCAGGTCACCCCAAAGCTCTAAGAGGCAGGTTGAAGGTTAAAACCCAGGGCCAGGCCATGGACGTCATTAGAGATGGAGCTTTTTGACAGGGTTAGGAGACTGAGGACCTTATGGAGTAAAAGAAAATAATACTGGATGGAAGGGAGAATGTGAAGAGAAATCACAGAATGGAGGTTCACCTAGAGGACAAAAGACTGTATGCAAGGTATGGCTTTATATGTAGAATTTATCTTTGTTTTTAAGCATAGGAGGAAGGGAAGTTTCTAAATGTTTTACCTCCAATTTTTTTTCAAATTGCCATTAAGTACACCAGAGATTAAACCTAAAGCAATACACAGTTAAGCCCCAAATGATTCAACCCCACTGGCAGATGTAAATTTAAAATCATCAATCACTCTCAAAAGATAATAAATCAGTTTCAGAGGACTATTTTTTTGCTTTCATATCTTTATTAAATGGCATATTAAAAATATTCAAAAAGTTTTAGTAAGTAAAGACTTTACAAGATCAGACCTTTTCTATGACTTGTATGTTTCCATTGCATTCTGCCTAATTATCTTTCATGATTAAGGCTTTTCAGTTGGAAGACCTCCCTTCCATCACCCTAATCATTAGATCCCCTCATAGATTCTTTTTCAGACATCTACAGTATCTCCCCGTTAGAATAATTATGTTATTAAAGTCAAGAGTTTAGGTTAAAAAGTTTTTGTGGAAAGCATAAGCAGAGAAGTTTTCAGATAATCAATCAGATAATTATGTCTGTGAAGTAAAAAAAAGCAAAGCTTTCCCAACAGCCATTAGTTGAAAATATTTAAGATATAAACAGCTGCTCTGGGTAATAATAAAGGGCATCAGTTAAACATCTCTCTGCTGCAGCTGCATATAAACCCACCAACAGTTTGAATACTTTTGAGCTTAACGTAATGTATGCTGTATGAGAAAAGGATGCAGACACACCGAGTGTGTGTCAGCTTTAACAAATGAACTCTTCAAATCTTCCTGGTGGCCAATTTAGAAACTTTTCTTCCTTAATTAAGAATGATCTGCTAGATATATCTAAAATTTAAATGCAATGCATATAAATCTTTAGTTGCTGTGGGATATGATGCAAAACTGCTGTATGAATATGAAGGGGAAAGGAAATGGAAAGCCTGTTGGTGATGAATTAAAGATGGCCTACCGAGGTTGACAGTAAGTTTAACTCGGCCTCCGTCCAGCTCCAGTCGCAGGGTGTCCGCTGACTCTTTAGAGGTGGTGGCCATGAGCAGGCCGTACGCCCGCTGTGACATGAAGCGCAGTGCCACATCCTCTGCCTCCGTGTGCATGGTGACGGGCATGATGATCTTCAGGTACATGCTGCCGTCATAACTCAGAACTGTTGCCTCTACACAAGAGGGTGAAGAAGGAGAGGGTTTAGAAGATGAGATAAAGAAGGACAACATCTATCGACAGACAGACAGACAGATATATAGATAAATACATACATACAAACATACATACATACATACAATCTGACCCTTAATCAAATCCGACCAAAGCAGCAGCTATTTTCTAAAAAATAATGATTAAAACTGTCATTTTAATGACTAATTAGAAACATGTGTATGAAAAAAGATGCATGTAGGCATGTTACTATATTCATACGTATGGTTAGATGTAGATAAACCAAAATATTTGCTCAGTTCTTTGCCTTTTGGTGTAGCATGGACTCATGAGTTAAATAGGAATCTAGGAGCTTGGTGTCAAGGACTATATGAGGCAAAAGGGGTAGGATTGTATAAGTTTCCCTTCTTCATAAACTGTTTCGTACATAAGCATTGAAATAGACATAAGGTAATTATATATTTTATATCTGCATGTGTTGAATTTGTAGCTGTTTTTTCTGTTTTTTATTTATTAATAAATATTTATCACCCAAAGGTCATGTATTGGTCTGTGACAAATAATGCAAGGTGCTGTCAAGCCAAAAACACAGAGAAATGATCAGATTGTTGCATCTTTAAAAACACAAAACAAGTTGAATTTAAAGAAAAACAGCAGGAAAATGAGATCAATATTGAAAGAAAATATGTTTTAGTCAAACTGAGAAAAAAACAGCAAACAGTGCTGGGTTTTAGAAGACATGCTATAAATATGACATGTAACTGTGATTAATGCATATATAATGAAACTGGCTGAGGAGACTGACAGACTGCTCCCCGAGGGCTGCTCTTATCTAGTGTGGTGAATTGACATGTTTCACCACAGGCTAAGATGAGTCAGTCACATCAGGTGTTTTAACATAGAGTACATAATGTTCAAAGATGTAAATAAACCACAGTTCCAAGCAAAGATTTAAGAAAAACAAGCAAATTTACCTTCAGTTCAGTTCACTGGGAAATATTAAACTTACATTTGTTTAGAAAAACACCTCTTTAATCCAATCCTTACCACTGCTATTTGTTGTTTTTTTGTTGTCTGTATCTAGCATGCCCATTTTTTTCCTCTGTCAATCTACAAATGTGATATGCAGTCATACATTAATGCGTGGGTGGTTGTTAAAAATTGCCTTGTTCCAGTAATAACACTAAGTAACCACTAGATGGCAGAAGAATGCTGCAGAAACCACACCTGTCATTCTAGCACCTGAGGACTGAACTGCGAATATATCGCCCTTCAAATAAAGAAATTCCATCCTCTGCTTCAACTGTCCTGATTTGAATCCAATCTCTGCTTCCCTCATTACCCTCCTTGTCCCTCAAAATCTGATGCCGTCATGCCTCGCTCACCTCCACAGACGTGCAAAGAAAAGAAAAAGACCAATGTTCCTGGAGCTGCTCAGAAAGCAGTATGGTACTATTTGACTAGCTCATCCTGTAACCCCTGTGGCGTATTCCCCCCTCTGCCTTGGTGTGTGTGTGACAGGCACAGATGGTGGCAATAAGCCCGGCTGCACTGCCACATTGCTGCCAACCTCCCCCCTTAGCCATCCACTGTAACTCAGCCTCAAGCGTCAATTGGTTCAGACACAACTCCCTCCGGAGCTTTCACTCCAACTATAACAACAGCTATTTAATTATGTCAGCTACCAGGAAGAATTACATCCAATGTTTTTGAAATGTGCAGTGTTCTACTATCCAAATTTTACAGCTTTATTATCTTTCTATTGAAAGGACAATGCCTGTAAGTGGTCCTTACCTATCTCACAGTTGGTTCCTAGGTATCCAGTCCCCGTGCAGTCACATATGTAACGGTTCCAACCCTCCTTGCACAGACCACCGTTGCCACAGGGGGCACTGCTGCAGCGCTTCTGGAGCTCTCGGGTACAGAAGCTGCTGACGCCCAGAGCACTCTGGATCTCAGCCAGACGCCGTACGTCACGACTCTTGCCATCGATGAATAAATCACGGACGCAGCCCACATAGCCATAGTTCAAGAGCGCCGTCCAAACCTCTGGTGGCAGGATCAAATCTGATTTTGACTCAGGCAATCCACCCAGGTACATATCACTGTCCAGGTCCAGGATTTCACTGCCTTCTGGGGACAAAAAGGGCAGGCTGCGGCTGTTGACTGAGATAGACCCTAAAGAAGGCAAACAAATCAAAACATGATCAGAAAAGGAGGAATTAGTGAGTAGTTTTTGACTGTTTTCAGTATTAGTATTCAGCATTACCCTTATTAATCATATTCTTAAATGTGAGAAAAATGTAAGGTTAACTGTGAATAAGTAGTGAAATAAGAGCCAGTATGGAGTGACATTTCTTTCACTATTGTTGCAAGCAAATACCATGTTTTGTACATTTGGAATTTTGTGAAAGGAATAGAATCCAGAAATAAAACTTTAAAACAGTTTATTTAAAATCAAAGGTTTTGAAAGTTGCTGTTTTCCCAGATTTTATTTTTTAATATTTGTTTTCATATTTTAGTTTTTCAGTTTTTAGTTAATCAATTGCATTTTTCAAATGTGCTTTTTCAATGTTCTTTTTTCACATTGAGTTCTACAAATTGTATTTTTTTTTCAAATTGTGTTTCATAGATCACTTTCTCTTCACTTCTGGAGGTGGGCTTTCCTCCAGAGGTAGGCGCAAAGATACATTTCTATTGGTCTGCATGGATCTTAATAACAACATTTTTATTGGGCTTAAAGTGAAAGAGAATGAGATATTTAAGAGGCAGTTCTTAAAGTCAGAGTCAAAAAGAGAATGACAAATTTTGGAGATACAAAATCTGTTAACAAATTGAAAAGAATAACAAAAAATGAAAATATAAAATCTGAGTAAAAAGATAAAAAAACATTTACTCTCAAAATCTCTTTTTTATAAGGACAGTTTTCAATGTTTCATTTTCTAGACAGTTTTTTTTTTTTTTATAGTTTCCATTCCTTTTCTTGCAACAATAATGGGACAAAATTCACTCCATAAGACAGGAGCCTAAAACAAGGGGAAGCAGGATAGATGACAGAAGACTGTGTGAGCACATGTGTGTCTAATGTCTCTATAATAGGCTAAATGGAAGAGAAGGGAAGCAGAATACAGCAGGGAGTGGGTGAAACAAAATGCCTCCTCTCTTTCTGTGATTAACGACTCCATCTTAATTTTCTATTAAAAGCCAATTACAGCAGGAGCAGCACTGTGATTCATGCATGCGCGTACACACCGGCACATGCCCACACCCTTCCTCATTATACTGCACCATTAGGAGGAGATATCATGTCCACAAGGTGCTTTAACACCTACAGATCATTCATCAGACGCCACGTATTGAAACATAGAGGTACTCCTGGTTGAGCCCACAGGCAGATGAAGGCACCTCAACACATCACAGCCATGAAGAATACATCTACATTAAGTTGTACCACAAGTGGCATTGTAAATAATATGTGTACAAAGGAGCAAATTAATAAAAGCAGAATATATGAGGGTGCTGTTGAACCGAATTCATAATTGTCTCTGAGAAATAGATCTGCCCATAATTATGTGATCCTAACCGGATCATCTAAATCAGTTTATTATTTGTCAAATACAACAAAGCATTAATAAAGGGAACATAAACACAAAACTAACAATGCATCATATTTATGAATAGTTTTCACTAAGATTTCAAATTAAGTAGTTTTTTTTTTTGTATCAAATGACAAATGTTTTCTCTCAGGAATTTCTGAAACAAGAGCATCACAGTGAAAAGCCTTCTGTAATCTTAGTGATGAAAAACCCCTCCTCGAACAGTATACAGTATTCTGGAGTATTTGATAAAGTACAGATTTCTGGTAATAGTTGGATCCTCATCCTTTCATTGATCCTCAATCCAGAACAGCTTTATCTTAACTCACTTGGATACTGTTTTCTTCTGTTTATGTGTTAAAGATTCCAGATGGAGTTTTCTGTTTCTTTTCAACACATTTCTTATAGGTTATAGACTACAAATATTAACTCTTGTCTCTGTCAACTTGTCTTTTATTTCTTTTATTTTGCCTTTTGGTGGTTTGAGCTTTATGACTCAACTTTTGTATATGTGTGTCTGTCTAGACTGTGCCTCGTTTAAGAAAGATTTGGCATCCTACACAAAAAAACAGATGTTAGGCGTGCAGGTGCCGCAGTGGTTAGCACGCATGATCCTTGTTTGGAGGCCTTAGTCCTTGGCGCGTGTGACCAGGGTTTGAATCCGGCTTGTGGTCCTTCCCTGCATGTCTCTACCCCTCTCTCATACCTCCTTTTCTGTCAGCCTACATTCTGAAAAAAATGAGCCACTAGTGCTGTAAAAACTCAAAAAAAAAATGAAATCTACTGGATAATGACTATAACAAGGTGATGCACAGTAGAAAAGGCAGGCCAGGGGCTGCCAACCACTCAATTTGTGGCTACACCCCCAGGGAAAAAAAGGATAGGCAGGCAGAGTCTTTTAAAGGATCCCTCCTCTTTTATTGGTTCCTATGTCCTGGGCGTGTGGCCGCAAACTGTTAAAGGGCCACTGTCATTTTGCATTTTCTTTAATTATTTAGTCTGGATTTAAGATTTAGATTCAGCATATAAGATACATTTTCATATTTCAGATATATTTATCAGATGTAAGTTAAATAAATATAAATATTAAGACAGATTTAACATTTAAATATGGCGTCTGCCAGAGAAATTTTAAGAAAGTAGGATAAATAACAGAAATTTGACATTACATTTTTTGTAATTCCTTTATTACTGTACATTCTGTCCCCGTCATTTTTTGTACAGTATGTATTAAAAATTTATGTTCGTGCAGCTTACTGGCAGCAACCAAAGAAGGGATTCCCAAAACATTGTAGCCAGCGATCTGTATCACCCTGCCAATTTTTGATTCTGTATAATTGATAGTAACATGAAAATGCTCCAGATGAATCTTATTGGTTGTAGAAAATATTAAAATCTGATGTTTTGTTAAAAGAACCCTTACCCAATGGAGATATCTTCAATCAGAGTATTGGCCCCAGCCTTAAACGGGTCTTCCAGAAAATAAAACTTTTTTCCGTTTTATAACGACTTCATTTTTGACTTGGTCATCAGCAAAGGTCTAAATATTTCAAATGTTTCTGTAACTGATGTTGCTCTATACGACCAGTTTTCTTTTAACTTTGAAACCATCCACTGCTCCAGTTAAAGTGAAAGTTGTCTCTGGGAAGATTTTTTTTTTTTTTTTTTTTGAGCTTTTTACGGCACTAGTGGCTCGTTTTTTCTGAAAGTAGGCTGACAGGAAAGGGGGTATGAGAGAGGGGGAGACACATGCGGGAAAGGACTACAAGCCGGAATCGAACCTGGGTCGCCCGCGTCGAGGGCTAAGGCCTCCATACATGGGACGTGCGCGCTAACCACTGCGCAACCTGCACGCCAAAAAAATGTCTCTGGGAAGATTAAATCTCCATGAAGAAATGCTCCAGCAGTAAGAAAAGAAAAGAGGGAGTGCCAAAAAGCAGAATAAAGGTGGCGAATTAATGAATTCCAGGTTCACTATGATATCCAGAAAAAAAAAAAAAATCCACACACATAATTTACAATGAAAAGATTCAAAAGAATCTTCCTTCTATGAGATCATCAACAAAAAGATCAACAATGCTCGTGCCTTATTTGCCACAGTCAGCAAGTTATCCAACCTTCTCTGTGGTCGATGAACTCCAATCTATAAATGCCTGCAATGACTTTGCAAAGTTTTTTACTGAGAAAATACAAAGTATTACAAAAGCAGTCTGTACATCAATGCCAAATCCAGTACCATTACTGTCTCCAGATTAACATTACCCACAGGTTTAATAAAGATGGTTTTGCCTGTTTCAGAGTCTGATTTTATTCAAATCATTAACTTTCCCTCATGTTTTCACCCAGACTTTAAAAAACAGCAATTATCAAACCATCATTGAAAAACAGGAATTTTCACAAGTTCTCCCGCAGAATTACAGGCCCATTTCAAACCTGCCCTTCATCAATAAAATCATTGAACAAGTTGTGTTTCGACAGTTAAATGTCTTTTTAACAATGATAAACTGGTTTGATGTCTTCCAGTCAGGTTTCTGTGCCAACCACAGTACAGAGACTCTCCTGATTAAGGTGTTCAATGATGCTAAAAACAAAACCCTATTTCTTTGTTAATAAAATGTAATGGTGGACGAACTCAGTGTAGCAGATACATGGAGACGGCTGACATGTTTTCCAAAAGGGGCTACAGACAGTGAAAATAGCCACTCTCTAATCGCTGGTAAAATGGGGAAAAAAAGAAAAAGACAATGGATTATTTGTTGCAGTTTAAATATTTGGTAAAACATAGTCTATTGCAACCTATCCCCAGATGTGGAGTGATGTCTCCTCTGCTCTTGATCTGAATAATTAATGATAGCTCACAGAAGGAGAGTTGGAAAAAAAATATTCTAAAAGCTATATTAACGTCTCATCATATTTGGCCTGCAGCTGTCAACTGATATTTTCTGTTGATTAAAAAGAGATATTTTTGGTTTATGAACTTATATAAAAGTACACCCACTAGCTGATAGATAATATCTGTGTTTCTAAACTTGCACTAAAAACATAAGGTATAATAGTTTCTTTAATCATTTTGTATTTCTTACATCATCCTATGCCAAATTTTTCTATTAGCTTTTTTCTGAAAGCCATATATATGGCTTTCAGACAAAATCACTTTAGAGTTGAAACTGAAATAGTTACAATTATATTTTAATACAAATCACTGCATCTGCAAATACATATACTAATGACTGTAATCACATCTTCAATCATCACTGTAATGAAAAGCATAACTACTGTTCTTTTAACTCCAGAACAATTCTGAGCTTCATTCTGCTTTCTCACCTTTCCTTCCTTCCCTTTGGAAATCCACATGGCACCATTCTCCGTCATTGACCTTCTTGTTGCTGGCCTTGAGCTTTGTTTTTCCAGAGCCCATATCGATCAGCAGGTATAAATATCCATCGAGCAGTTCCATAGCAAAGTAATCAGTCTTCAGTTCCCTACCAGGCTTCTGCTCCTTAGGCCCCTGAGGACGGCCATGACTGAACAGTAACAGGCCGCTGGGCTCTGTGGTGCGGAAGTCGAAGGAGATAGAACCCGTCTTCTTGGTGTTCCACTTTGGCAGGGAAATGAAAGCTTCAGGAGTTTCAAATGTTACAGGATCAAGAGCTGCGACATCTTCACAGCGGAACACCAAATCACCATGCAGTGTGATTTTAGGGTCACGGTCAATGGCCAGGCGGGAGAGCTCCAGCTTAAAGTCGTTGTTCTTGTACACCACCTGTAGAAGATAAAACCACAACAGGTGTTAGCATATAAGAACAGTGTTTAAGTATTAAGCTGGTTTAGTTTTAAATGTATGGAATGACGGTTGTGCCATGTCTTTGCAAACAATAAGCAAGTTTTGTACATGGAAATTTACAGAAATAAAACTTTGAGATAAAAAAAAATCAAAACTAACTTTGCTGTTCAATCTGATTTATTATTTTTTCAATAATTTACAAAACATGTTTGGAAAAAATGTAATTTGTTAAAATAAGATATTTATTTTTTTTTAAATTGTATTTTTTCAAAACTCTTTTTTTTACAGATTTCATATGTTCAAATCTAATTTTCCAGATTACATCAGTTAAGCTGCATTCTTTTCAAATTGCGTTTTAGAAATCACATTCTTGCTTAGATGCTAGCAACAATGTTTGCATTGGGCTTGAAATAAAGAGAATGCTATCTCTTAAAAAGAACACAATTCAAAAAACTGAATCTGAGAAAGAGAACTTTAAAAACAAAATTTACATAAAATATGTAAAAAACGAACTAAATAATTAAGTTTGGAAAAATAAAGTCAGTAAAAAACATGTGAAAATAAAGAATAGAAAATATTTGAACAAATAAAATGTAAGAAAACAGCAAAGTTACTCTCAAAAACTTTTTATTAAGAAGTCTTTCAGTTTCTCTTCTATATCGCATTTATTGTGATTTTTTCTTAACAACCTATTTCTAAATTGTTTTGTGTTACAAAACATGCTCTTTGCTTGCTACAATATTTGGAACACAATTCACAAATAAAACTAAGGAATGTTTCATCAATTATATTAATCACACTTTAAATCAAATAACTGCAGCTACAATTGACAGAATTGTGGATTGGAATATAACTGCAGATGTGAGTCTGTAAACTTGAGAAAAATGTATTAAGAAAGATTGTAAGATGAAGAAACATATTTAGTATTGACTCGGCCCTTCAGACTTACATAAGTTGGACAGAAATGACAGAAACCTCTAACGAGATATTTTAGTCAGATAAATACACAGTTTACTTATGATGAATTATTTGGTGAGAAAAAGTCTTTCCACTTTTTGCTCAAACACTGAGCGACCACTCTGGGCCGACAAGTTGCCTTCATTCATTTTAATGACGAGGGTCAGGGTTGTGTTGGTGCACATCAATCTCTGATTCACACTTTATGAACTCCTCCCTGTTGTTCAAATACAGAAAAATGTAAAAACTATTTTGATGTTGTACATAAAAAGCAGCTTAGAGATCTAAGCAACAAAAGAAATGAAAGGAGAATACATAAAATAAAGGCTCTGGGGGGAAATCCAAAAGCAGAATTACGTGAATACTGCCTGCGGTCTTAACACAAATGTTTCCAAACCCCTTTGATGAAATACGGCGCTATTGTCTGTGCTTTAAATGTGTGTTACTCCGTGCTTGAGTGTATTCAGAACAAAGCAGCAGCTGAAGGCAAGATAAACTCTTGTCTTTTTAGTTCCTACTATGCTGTGAGAACAAAGTGCACAATATTTGAGAGACCATCCTCAAGGTAACAGTGAGAACAGGCTGAGATTTCTCAGTTTTTATTGTAATGATACTCTCCATGCTCTCCAACACTCCTACACAACCCCAGTAAAAGTCATCCAAGTGGAAGAAAGAATTTCTAAATTACTATCATTGTTTTTCTTTTGGTAGCCAGATACAACTTGATGCAAAATCACAGAAGTCTATTTGCCATCAACAATTGAAGTTTATATTTTAGCATGTAAAAAAAGTCCTTATGTGGTATTCAAAATTGGTATTTAAATTTAAATTTGATGAGAAAGTACTTGGGAAATGTCAAGGGGTTTATGTGTTATTTACAGCTTCCCTTTTTTGGTAAAGAAAAAACAAACTAAAAAAACATATATTTCTGAAAGTAGTTGTGTGAGATTATAGGCTTTTGAACATGAAGCACCAACTATGAAAATCAACTAACTTTCTTCAAGTTACTTTAGAATTTTTTTTTCACTTGCATAAAGGTGATGAAAAATGATTTGAATGTTGACAAGAACATACTGCAAAATATTTCAAGCTTTGTATATTTTTCATATTTTCTTTTTATCAGAGGATTACCTTGTAGCAGTTAATACATTAATATATATTTTCTTTTTTCCTATAAAGAACAGTTATTCATTCAGCTTGTGTTGCATTCTTCAGTGTCTGTCATAGCATTTTCTCCCTAATGTCCTCAGCTCTTCTTTTTCAGTGTAAATGTCTCTCTCTATTTCACCTCTTTTAAACCAAGGACATGATGTTCAGCAAGAACACTTGAAAGCCAGGTTATTCTTGAACTTAAGGCTCCTTTGATCATCTTCTAAATTGGCCACGCTGCCACATGTACAGTACACCTCCTAATGTCGTCATTAGCAGAGATTAGTCCTGGTAATTAGCCATGATAACACTAAAACTGGCAGCTAATAAGGCGTGAACTTGCCTGAGATAATGTGTAAAGAAGTAAAAAAAAAGGTGTGGAGGAGGAAAGGCTTTGAAAGGAAGGTAAATATTTGTGTTCTATGTCTTTTCAGGTATTTATTTTAGTTCCATCTAAAGACAGTCTGGTAGAATTATCAATAAAAAAATACAGCAATTCCTAAATTAGAAGATGAAGACAGGCTCTGTTTGATCATTCAAAATCACCTGAAATTTGGCTGTGACTAATGCAGGGTAGGCAGCATCAGCCTTAAAGGGCCAATGTCCTGCAGCTTTGGCATGCATCCCTGCTCCACCACACCTGAAACCAAAAGAAAAAATACCTCCTTGGAATGTTGGTAAGTTTAGCTGAGGCCTGGAAATTAACTACTAATTTGTTTAAGGAGTTTTGAAGAAGGAATGCATGTAAAAGCTGCAGGACAGTGGCAGCTGTTGGCTACTCCTGGACTAATGTTTACCTGATTAATAAACTCCAAGTGATTCAGTTATGAATATGTTGTTAAGATAAATTCCTTAAAACTATTGTTACTTTACTTATTCTAGTACCATTTGATTTGATAAGAAGATGATAAATAGCTTGGAGTAAAAAAAAAAAAAGTTCAGTTTAAAATATTTCAACCTGCATACTATGAGACACAGAGGATAAAAGCAGGGTGCATCTTATTCATCAAAAACCACAACTTGTCTCCAATCAGAAAATGACACTAAGGGGTTTTGCAATTGAGAAACTCAACCCATACTCATATCCATTCTCTTCCACTTATGTCCAGCATGTCTTGTGTTTTCACCTGGGCCTCCTCCTGGTGTAACGTGCCTGGGAAACCTCCTGAGGAAGCATCCAGGAGATATCCATAAAAGATACCCGGGCCACCTCAGTCAATTCTTCTCAGCATGAAGCAGTTCCATTCCAAGCCTCCCCCTGATGACCAAGTCCCCCACCGTGTCTCTAAATTAGTGCCCAACCACCCTACGGAGAGAGCTAATTCTAGCCACTTGTATAGGTGAGGGTAGGAATGTAGATGACCAGTAAATTAAGAGCTTTGCCTTTTAGCTCAGCTCTCTCTTCATCACAGCAACCTGGTGCAGCCTCTGCATTACAGCGGCCCACCAGCTGCAGGGGGAACCATGAGGTACCATTGCAAAGAGGATTGGGCAGCAGTCAGAGGCAGAGGCGTCCTGATCCACAAACGCTTAAATTGGCTCTGGAGAAACTTAATTTTTTAAAATTTATCCATGCTGCTCTTTATTACTATTTATACTATTGTTAGGATGAATTACTGTATCGGTGAACAAATACCTTTACTAGACAAGCCTGTTCAGTCACTTGTACCGTAACAACTCCTTGAAGCACATTGCTATAAACGAAATAAGTTCAGCAATGTAGAAATTGGGAAGATGTCTAGCTGAAACTTTAAAGTGAACATAAAATTCAGAAGAAAAAGGATTTAAGTGAATCTGATGAGCTCCAAACATTTGCCTGAGGACTATTTCTCCATATTAAAGAGAACTGTCCATAAACTGATAATATACACATTCTTGGTTGAAAATTATCTTGCTGATGTTAGAGATGAGAGGTAAATTAGTAGACTGCTTTCACATAAAAAAAACAACAAAACAAATTAATGTTTTATGGAATACAATCTGTGAATGCACAATAAATCAATAAATCTTAAAGGGATCCAGGTTTAGCCAAATATGTTGGACAAAATATTAGGTAGTTTCTCTGTTAACCTAAAAAGTGTTGTTTTTCATACATAAAAACTCATATTTGCACGCTAGATCCTGGCTTAATAACCTTGTTAGGTCTTTTTGGACTGGAATCTACAAAGTAAACACTAGATAGGTACCATTACATCAGTAGTTTTTTTTCGTACTATGTTTGACGGGTATAAACACTGACAATGCCACACTGTGTCGCTGCATCAAAGTTTCACTACACTGGAGTTGCAACTCTGAAGCCGTCTACAAGAAGGGACAGAGAAGTCTTTTGTGGAGAGGGTGATCTCTTTCTCCATCATCTGCTGGGGTAGAGCATCAGAGCAAATAACTTAAAAAGCTCAACAAGCTAATAAAGAAGTCCGGCTCTGTTCTAGGAACTTCTGCAACCTCTGGAGATTTTTTCACAAAGAAGAATTATTCAAAAAGTGAAGAACATTATGGACTACAGTGAGCATTTTCTTCTGAAGTAAGAGCCTTCTCAAGATCTGGTGCAACACAGGCCGCTGCAGAAGATACTTCCTGCCTAAAGCTATCAAAACCTACAACAACTGGTTAGAAGATAACAAAAATATATGAGCTAATAAAGCCAGTTTTTATGAATGAAAGAAACCTTTTTCATGGGCATTAGTCATGATATATATATCTGTTAGAACAAATGAATTTGATTAGCTTGTTAACTATATTAGCCAAAACTAACACGACTGGCAGAAGCTTATTTGTAATAAAGAAGATCTGAAACAACTGTTTAAAGCGACAGTAAAGCATCTTTCAGTTGTCGGAACACATCATTTGAATATACTTGAGAAAACATTATGGTCCCAATGTTTACTACTTATCCTGCTTTGATTTTCCTTATTTTTAATTTTAATGTTTAATTTATGAAAGGCACTTTGAATATTCTGTGTACTGAATAGTGCTGTACAAATAAATTTGGCCTTACCTTACTGTAAACAGCCTCAGTAAAAATCTGAAGCTCTTGGCAGCATAGCTCTCTATTCCGATTATCTTTTGTAGAAACAGCCCTATAAACAACAACTTCTTTAGCCAACTCTCCCTTCATCCTCTGTTTTAAATCTAAAAGTTTAACAGTTCTCATTGCTGCTTTACCTGGACGGAGCTAGCATTACATGACCTAAAATACAACGTAAAAAAGATTAGTGTGGCAATATTTTATTAAAATATATTCAAACTAAACAGCTTGCAGTATTTTATTTGAATAGAAAATAAATATTTTTTTACCCTACCCTTCCAACTAAACATAGACCTCTTTAAAGCAGATGGGCTACAGTAGCAGCAGACCACACCAGAGGACACTTCTATCATCTAAGGAAATGCCCCTGTATGGTCCTACCATCTTGACAATCAAGTCTTGGTGAAAGTTAACTTCTGGTATCTATGATCCTATAGGTGGACGGCCGCAGTAGAACAAAAGAACAAAAAGCGAGACTAGCAGGAAGGTACACATAATAAGAAACTACATCGATAAAAAAGAATAGAAGAAAAAAAGTAGAAGCAAGAGCAGTCAAAGACGAGGGCAAAAGCATTCACCCAGTGGTTGGAATCAATCAACGAGATCAATTTTTAATTTGGCCATCAGGATGGCAAAGCTGGTCCACCAAAGGAACAACTATGAACTTAATTACATAAAACTACTATTAGGAAGAAAAGAGGAGAAGCAAAGCGAGAAGCAATGAGGACAAACTGTTAGAAATACAGAAGGAGTGACAAGGACAAGCAGGAGCAAAGACACTGATGGAACGGCTGGTGTGAAATGAGCAATTGCAAGGTCAGTGACTGGGAGAGTAATAGAGCGTCAGAGGTTTCAGGGGAGGGACAGATGGTGACACAAGGAAGAAGAGTCTGTGGAAACAAGACCCAGAGAAAAAGAGACCTGATTTCATGCATCACCTCTCTGACTGGGAGGCTAGAAAACACATATATACATCACACACAGTATGATCATAGTATGGGTGACTTTGAACACACACGGAGAAGCACACACCCACCCTCACAAAAACACAAACACGCACGCAAAAAAAAAACCCTCTTCATATGATTTCAGTTTCTCTTTTGGTGCCTTTTTGCTCTCCTCTTGCTGTGCTTTTCCTTTGGATTTGTGCTGCCTGGGGGTTGCTGGCCAAGCGTATCAAAGGCATTTGACCACGGTGGCGGCATGAAAGCCTTGCCCCAGACCATAACACCAGTGATAATCCAAGCTGTGCCACAGAAGCAGCACAGGATGAAACACACTGCAGCTGGCACCCCCACATTCACTCAGAGGTTTCCCTCCTTACTTTCAGCAACTACAGTACTACCTGGAGCTCCAAATCATTCTGATTGCAGGTTTTCTCAATGCCTCCCTTCGTGGTTACCTTTCTGACTTAGCTCAGATCATGAAGTCATTAGAGCTTGACTGCGGCTGAATTTGTGAGGCCACAAGGCACATGATACTAGGAAAGCAGTCTAAAGCAGAGTTATGGGTATGATTTCACTTTCAGTACATTACTACCTGGAGCTCCAAATTTTAGTATTAAGAAATGTTGTGTCACTGGGTTAAAGACTAAGCTTTTTTTAGTTTAACCCTTCCAGAACCTCCGTTTTTTGGAAGTTGTTCAATTTCATCGTGAAACTCTTTTAAAACTGCTCCTAAGCAGACAAAAAATAAAAAAAATGATGCTAAAGACAATCCATATCCATGTTTTAAAAAATCCTAAAATTGTTTTTTACTGTACAGTAAAGAAAATCAAACTGATATGATGATTTATTAATGGTATAATTTTTGAGATATAATGTACTGCAAAGACACCAACTATGGCTGCAAACAAATAATTTGATTAACTCATAGTGTCCAGCTAAATAGACCTTTCTCAGTATTATAGTGTTTCTACTGCCTTCCAGAAGAAATTAATCTGCAAGAGGGGCCACATCGATGGATTCAAAAGAAATCTTGAATGCATAATGTCTGTTTAACTATTTTTTTGTAAACAGTCTTTAAGCTTCTTAAGATATCACCTAAATAGTGCCCATTCAGCAGCAAGAATGTGATCAGACGAAAAGTGGAGGGCATTACACAAATCATATGTAACACGATAGAAAAACACATGATATCAATAAGTAAGGCTGATTGTGGGTCAATGTACTTTATGAAGCCAAGATTTTAAACATTCTTCTGAAAGGAACCAGAACCACCCGTTTAAAGGTGTTGCTAACAAAAGAGATGCTTCCACCACTTATGGTTGGATTACAGTGAAAACAGTGAGCTATATCATAGTTACCGTTCTCTTCCTGACATGAATCGACGAGTCACGTCTGACAGTATGTCAGAGCAACATACCCTTTCATTAAATGATAGTTTTACATCTCTGTTCATCAGGGATTATAACAGTTTCATTTATGTTATTCCATTCATCTTAGTTTGTTTTGGAGGGGGACCTACTTGGTTCCCTTTTTTGTTTTGTTTTATAATTAGATCTAAGCTTAATAATATGTAAGAAAAAGTTTTGCTCAATTTGTCAACTAAAACATCATCTGTCCAATAATACGGGGTGGGAAAGACAAGCCAACAGTAACCCTGGAAGAAGCTTCTGACTTCCACAATTATAATGTCTGATATTACATTGAAAAGCCATTTAATACTGTGGTCTTTAAGGGCAAAAAGACAGCCAATTGTTGAAAGACAACAACAACAAAAAATTAAAGAGTGAAGTTTACATTATGGAAAACAAGCAAGCATGAGATTTATTCAAAAACTCCTCATATTCACCTAACAGCCTACATTTTAAATGCTGTGTGTAGTGGAAAACTACTAGTACAAATCACCCTGAAAACACCATCCTCGCTTTGGAAAAAAAACAGCGTAGCAGCATCACGGCACAGGCATTTTTTTTCCTATTAGCAGCAACGAGGAAACTGGAAGGAGTTGATAAGAGCTGAATCCAGAGAACTGAGATTTTGCTGACATGGAAGTTCATCCTCCAGCATGACAACAACGCAAAGCATACAGATAAAAATGTGATGGAGTGGTTTAGACACAAGCATATTCATGGCTAAAGCTGAAATAGGTGAGCTATTTTGCAGAAATCAAACTGAGACTGCTGACGTAAAAGCAGGTAAAGGGGATCCTACAACATGTCATACTTGATCACATATCACATATAAAACCCCAACAAAAAATCATCAACGTTTTTAGTTTTGATAAGACTTTACAATAAAAAGTCCAACTGGTGTAAATACTCTTGTAAAGTTAGGTATTACACTTATTCAACGAGCACCCTATTGTTTCTCCAGCTTGTCTAACAGTGCCTGTGAAAAAAAATTTTTCAAACACCATCTGGTCTAAAATACCTTTACCATTTTGTTTCAGACATTGCTTATTCGTTTTCACCGCCTTGTGTTCCTATTAGCTGTCTCCTCTCCTCATCATGGATCATGCACACCCACTTCTCCTTCCACCACTCTGTCGGTACACTGTAAATCGTGGCCATGTCCTGATAAGAGAGAGGCTAGTTAAATCCCTTGTGTCGTTTAGGGCCCGCAAGGGATTCTTCCGATAGCAAGCCAAATAATGAAAATGTAATTCTCAAGGCATAATTAAGTTAGAGATGGTGTGATTACTGTGTGATCCATTAAAAGTGATGGCAAAAGTAATTACTCATTCAATCAGGAAGGTTTTATCATGATATAAGGTAGTGCATGTTGCTTTGCCTCTATACAAGTCATTTCATTCACAAGACTACATTACTTAAGCTGTGATTGGTCTTCATGACAGCTTGCTCATCTCTGGGGTAAAACCTTGGTGGAATAAAAAGCCTTTTTATATTCAAATTGAAGTTTTCATATACTTGTCTGCTTTTACATATCCATCCATAGGTTAAGAGATGCTTATTGCTTACCCTTTCTGGGAACAGTATAAATCTCAATATGGATGCTTTCCTATCGGCCTGTTGTAGTGTTATTAATTCCTGCTGAAGTGTTTGGACTATACTGAGGTTAGAAAGTGCAAGAAGAAACACAGAGGAAATAAACACTTGGAAGCAATTCAGCATGTTGTGCATCTGACACCTCCCACTCCAACATATGGGGAGTTAAATCTGCCCACACAGATGAATCTCGAGAGACTGTGTCAGTCAACACAAGGGTGCTCACAGAAATGTGTGAGGATTGCACTATACTCGACATGTTCTCACTGCAAATTTGTTGTAAAGGTTTTTTCATTTTCTTTTCTTCTTTAGAAAAATAATTAAAAAAAACTTTGGATTTTGGAGAGACTTAAGTGGGACCAAGCATTCCAACATAAGACTGTGTTCAGAACAAGACTCACATCTTTCAGGCAGCCCATGAAGTTGTTGCTGACTGGTGATCCCGGCAGATCTGCTGTGTTGGGGCTTCCTCCAATATAGAAGAAGTCATCAGAGCCCAACATGGTGTAATCCTCTTGCGTGTACCCAGTGGTTGTCAAAATACCATCAACAGAGATGGTCACCTAGTGAGGCAGCGGCAAAAAAAAGAAAGACCGAAGTAGGAAGAGAGAACAATAGAGCAAGAGTGAAGAGTGATAAGAGAGGAGAGAAATTAGAGAAAATGAGGGGAGAAACAAGGAAGATGTTAGATTAAAATTTTAGAGATTGGCAGGGCTGTGTCCTAGGGTGTTTTGCTCTCTTTAATGCCAGTCAGACTAAGGATGTTCACTGTAGAGTGCAGTTGTTACAGGGTAAGCCATGAACTCTATTTTATTGATCAATGAAAGTGGGAGGATGAAATAGTAAGTAGAACTATTGCTTTTACTGAACCATGGACTGGGTTAAGAAGGGCTAAAACGCAGCATTTTTTCTTTAAAACAGAAAGTTACTCTTTCTTGTTATAATGTTGATAAAACAATCTAGCACTTTCAGGCCCTATCCTAAAAATCACTCGCTTTCCTATTTTAATTGCCTCCAGTCTCGCATTCTCTGAGGTTACAAATTCTGTATTGAATGTTTGATTGCTGACAGTGCAGACAGTGTCGGGTCTGAAGGAAGAATCTGGAGACAGAGACAGAAGTTTAAAGTGTGAGATGGTGTATATAGATGAGGAGAAACAGGGATTATATTCTTGAAAATTCCCTTGTTCTTACGTTTTTGAAAATAAAACGAGCTGTTCTGGGAGGCTGTTTCAAAGCTCAAATAAAATCCTTTTATTTCCAATTCTGAGTCTCAGTAATCTGATATCATTAGAGCATGAGTAACCCAGAGAAATAATATGTTTTATCCCGCATTTCACTAGGATCTGTGAGAACTGTTCTTCTCATACAGAGCTTAGAAGACAAGAGGAAGCAACAGCTCTAAATGTCACGGCAGCCTGTTCGCTAATAGTTCAATAACTACCTGGGGAGTGAGAAAAATGAGATCTGGGACACACTCAAGGAAAAGATTTTTGCCTCCAATCATAGGATAATACAGTAATCATTGTGAACAGAATATTTTTTCCTCCCCACATCCAACACATTACAATTCAGACAAAATTGTGGTACTTGATGAGTATGCAAATAACTATAATTTAGTTAATTATAATGCTCTGCATTGTCATTTAACATGGTGTCTGTATTCAGTATTAGCACCACCAAAAACAGTGCTTTCTAACAAACACACTATAAAATCAATGTTATTTGATTTGGGACTAAATTTTGTGGATTGTCAATTACTTAGAGCTTAATCACAGTAAAACAGCTGGCTTAGCTAAACGGCAAAGTGCTCTTGTCTCTGATTTAATATATAATGATTTAGCATAAATGTATAAACACGGCACTCCCACTTTGTCGTTTGCTTTCCACTGATCCATGGAGCAGTGCTAGTATCACTGGCATGATGATATTGGAAGGAAGATTTTTCTACAGTATAAGGGTGGAATAACAAAAAATACCAAAAACATGTTTTTTCCTCCAATGAACAGCTTTCTAAACAAAGCAAATCACTTTCAGTCTGCTATAAATTAAATTGTTAAAAGTTCTAAAGTTGCTGGCTGAAGTGAAAACTTATAGCAACTGCACTCCACAGATCTGTTTCCTTAGCTGAGTCATGATTTTTGATTCCCAATTCCTTCGACTTTTTCTTTTTCTCTTCTTTTTTTTCCTCAGTACTTCCCTGATTAACAGGACAACCCATTTTTATGTCTGCTGGTGGATATTAACTATTTTACTGGCCAGATGTATCTGGCATAAAGAATATGCAGTTTGCCGAAGCTGGTATAATGGGGGGCTCATCTTATGGGGATCACAGATGGGGCTCTCAGCAGGACCGACTTCCTTGTCCTATTATGATGGTGGAAACCTCACGAGCTAGGGAGAAGAAATGGGGGCATTATCAGGATGTGTGCAATTTTAAACACATTTAATTGATTTCAAATGAGCCATCTGTTCACATGGTTGCCAAACATAAGGAGTTAAGGGATGTTGCAATATAAAAATGAACCTGGAGGGCCTGTAAGACCAGAGAGTCGACTAAAAATGCTTACAAGCTCTTATTAGAACATTTCATAGGAGGATGATGATTGTACATCTTAAGAGCTGAATGTTTGTCAGTGGGATTATGAGGGTCAAGCATTGACAAACTGCCAGACATCTATTAGATTTCAGCAATGAGGAATAGTCATCAATCAGTGCTTGTATGTCAAATTCCTTCAACACAGAGTTTCAGAGCTTTTAACACAGACAGATCAGTGAGTATTGCTTTGAGCAATCTTATTTATGAAGTGATTTATTATGTGATGAAAGGCTGGATCTACCAAAACTCCCCACAGAGAAAACTTGTCAAAGAGCCAACAAAACAGAAAGCATTCGAAGAAAAAAAACAAAGAACATTTCTTTATACTGAGATATAACAGATTACAAATATTGAAATGACTAAAAAATACCTCTTAAGGATGTTTGTTTTACTCCTAGATAAAGGGTTTGATCTTTATGAGATCTTCAGGGCTTTACCCATCTTCTCCTTAGACTTGGATGATCTGTATAGAACTGAGACTGTCGCAGATTTAGGGTTGACACAGCTTGAAATGTTAAATCATGCAGGTTATTACAGGTTATTTCTTCCAGGTTCGAAAGAAAGACCTTGATTTCATGGTAAACTAGAACCGTTTTCTGTGTAGTCCTGCTGTTTGCTTATATCTCTTTCTGTACCTTACAGGGCTCTGATCCTAAATATGTTCCTCAGTCAAAAACAGGTTTACATATTTCTGACAGTGCAATTGGTGCAGTGACCATTTTAACACTATGCTGGTGATTAGACTTATTGTGGTAGAAGCAATAGAATGAGACATCCATATTTTACTGAACTAACTTGCACACAGTCCACTGTGCATTAGAATACCTCCACTATACCCACTCTGCTGATCCTCAGAGATCTGGAAAAAAACTTATCTGCTGACTACAACCAAATGGAAAAGAAAAGAAATGAGAAAACAGACTAATAGGAGGTCCCATGAGCACCGCCGCTACTTCATCACTTCTATATATGGATCAGCATGAACTCAGGCAGTTTCTGGGCCTTTGAACAAGTACAGAAGGAAGCAGTAAAGCTTGCACACAAAGAGGTCTCTCAGGTGTTGCTTTAACTTTGGCTCCATGCAACAGGAGGTTGCCTGATTTTCTGGTAATTGATCGAAATGAGGAGGACCTTTGAAGAAGCAGGGTTTCTGGAAACAAGTCAAATTAATGTTTTCTGAGCACTAATCTACAAACATTAAGGTACCAAACAAAGATTGTATACCAGATTTTACATAACGGTGACTAATTAAAATCCCTGCACACAAACCCAGTTTCATGAAATATAAAATACTATGACCAAGGAAGAAATAACATTTTCCCAAAGGAACTACTGTGACTCAGACTTAGGGGTAGAATTGTTGAGGCTCAGATTGGAGGCTACATATCTAAGAATAGATCCTTTACTGAAGGGGTGAGCTTTGTAGTGCAGCCATATATGACATGATAAGATTAAAAGAAATGTATTAATACATAAATGAATATGAAGTCAAAGTTCTACCAAAAAGTCCATATACATATTAAATACTAATACTAGCAATTAAAAAAAAAAATCACAGAAATAAACGGCTTTTCATTTTGAATGTTTTATGCATGCAGATTAAGTACCAAGCCCCCAATATGCTACAAGCATGAGGGCTTCCTCCTTCTCTGTGCAAGTGGTTTGCTCTTTATTTGCCTGCAGCCTCTCTCCTCATGGATGTGGACCTGTGTCTGCATGGATGAGTTTGTGTCAACTTTTGTCATTTTGAAGGTGGAACCATCGAAGAATGTCAGCTGCCTCTGATAAGCTACTTTTGAGGAGCATTTTCTTCCTGGGTGTGACTAGTAACGTTAGCAAAAAATCTTTATGCAAATCGCAGTTCTGTTAAAGAGTTGAATTCTGAATTTACGGGAGGACCGAACATGGATATAAGGTGATGACATCATTCAACGACTTGCGGGACATGAAAAGGCCCCTATCCTTGTCAAAGAGTTGGCAAAGATGGTACTGGTTTCTTTGTTGTGGCTAATAACAGTTGAGGCATCTTCAGGCTAACTGCTGTTCTCATCAAGAGTTGAATCAGACTTAATATCCTGAATTCATTGCTTTGGTTGGTTTCCCCGTACTGACAACAAATTACATCATTGCACAGAAATAGGTCCACAGGCTAGCAGGAGAGAGGTTACAGGTGCATAAAAAGCAGCCACGAGCACAGCGAAGGAGTTTGTGTACATGCTCGCTACATATCGGGGGCCTCATGGTATAGATCTGTATGCATATGTTCAAAATGTGCATTGAGAGTATTTAATGTGCATTTGTTTTGAATAAAACTGTTTATATGAGTATTTATTACATGAGTGTCCTCTTTGCAGAATTCTAATTTTACAGATAAACTGTATGGTTTTTTTTGTTGTTATGTGAAGCAACTTATCACCAAAACACAATGTTGCCTTACATTTCTGTTTCTAAATGTGATTCTGAATCAGACTGGAATATAGATGTATTTTGTTATTCTAAGATAATGCTTATAAGGATAAATATTTTAAATTTTTGATATCACCATTTCCTGACATCGAAACGGTTCAGATCCTTTAAGGAAAAAGAGTTACCTAGCAGGTAGGGTGGAGATAACTATCTCAAAGGCAAGCCAGCAGCTCCCTATGGGCAAACTGCATTTTGATATAGAGCTAAAAATATCTGTCATTGAAAGAAGATCAACATCGAGCATCACTTCAAAGAGTTCTGTTTTTAACAGGCCTTCTTTTAATCTAGGAAAAGTATAACTACTTTCCTGGTTTTTGCCCTTATTTATTTTTTTGGGGGGGAAAATTCTCCAGCTCATCTTTTGCTTCTTTGGCCAATTTTATTCCCACACCATGATTTGAAAATCCATATATAAAAGTTGGGATCCTCCATTAGATAAATATTCTTCAAAAATTCCTGACAAACAGTTATACATATATTTCTCCACCCTTTTTCTTCTTTTAATCTTTGCATGAGTGCTCTTCCTTTATGCATCTCATATGGAGGTTATATGAAAAATATGACCACGTTTAATAACTTACTCTGCTGAAAAATAGCAGAACATGGAGAGATAAAATAATTTATCAAGGTTTCATTGAAGATAAATCATTCTCTTTATAATGTAATAAATGATTTTGCGTATTTGTGACTAATTTGTCAGGATAGTGACTTTTCTTTCCTCCCCACAGGCACTGCTGAGAAAAGGTTTAAAATGCTTACCTTAAGAATGGATCACTTACCCGTATAGCACTACATCTGTTTATTTTCATGGATCTTCAGTGAGGAGAAATGAAAAATCTCCGCCTTCGATATAACCTAAAGCATTAAGTATTCACAACCATATACATTCCTACAGAAAGCTCAGAGGGATGCCACTAAAGTGAAGTTTTCCATTTAAAAGGCACGTCTCAGTGAGTGCTTTGATAGATGTCTGGCAGATTGTCAAAATTTCCCAGCTGGAGACCAATTATGTTAAAGTATAACGGGAAAACAAGCTAGACTTTTATGGGAATTACAAATATTCAGGAAACCCAGAAAACGCCGCATCATCAAAAGTTAGAGGGAGAAAGGGTTCAGAAGTAATGCCCAAAAGGCTTCGAAGGTTGGAGGGTGATCGGAATCTGTTAGTACTTTTGTAAGTAAGGGAGAGTCAGACACAAAAATGGTTGTTAGTACAGTTAAAGCAAGGGTTTAATTGGAACAGTTGATTAGTAACACTGATTTGGTTAATTTCATCAAGGTGTGAGAATATATGAGGATTCTTTAAAAGTCCTCTGCAATTTGATTGCACAAACCAGATCCAGATTTGAACAGAACACGGTATTTCATGTGGAAGGGGTTTGTTTTGCTTAAGAAGAACCAAAAATTAATCCATCCAAGTTAACAGGGGTGACACACAGCCCATGCACGTTAATAAAAAGATGGCAGGGAAGTATGGAGGTGCAGGGAGAATTCCATTAGACAACAAAAATGGGTTAAGGAAAATTAAAAAGGAAAAAAAAAACAAAAAACAGATCAACCATCTGGCAAGATGCAGTGAAATGAGCTTGTTGGGGGTGAGGTTAATTTCATTTTAGGCTATCACAACACTGCACAAATGGGAAAAGAAACAGAGCTGTCATTATTAAGGTTGTCGGTGATTTTCAAGAACACAACATAAAAAACAAACCAAAAAGGAAACACTGTCAAGACACGTGTACAACAGACTGACACGTGCTGGGCTACAGCAGCATTTACGCCATTTTAATGGTGCAAGGTTGCTCTAGCCATCTGTTCCATGCAAACAGATTGGAGGATTACAACCACTGGATGCTGTCAACATGAAGGTGGAACCAGGATCAATAACCACGGATGAAATAAACGGGAAAGAGAGGTTTTTTTAAAGAATGGGGAAAATTCAGAGGAGAGATGAGATAGTCCTGCATTTGGTAAATAGAAGACTTAGTATTCCAACTGCATCACTCGCTGTCCTGATATTAGAGCTTTTCTAGAGCTTCTACCGTAATTTTAGGGATATGCATGTATATTTCTTTATAATTTTCTCTCTAAATTGAGAAAAAAATGACTAAGGCATCATCAAATATGCCTACAGCAGTCTTTTTCCTCACCTCCTGTTCTGACGGACTGACTAAATTTGATCCTTTGCAACATTCATCCTCTTTTTACCAGAAAATAAAACAATCTGTCTCTCCTCTATATTTTTTTCCCGTTGTTTTATTTTTTTTTTCTTGGTAGGAAAAGGTATGAGGTCATAATTTGTTTTAGTAGGTTATATGTTAGAATTAGAAATATAAACAAAAAATAAATATAGGAAGAAAACAAAACAAAATAAAAAAGGGTATGGCTACCACATTTTATGGTCATATTAATTAGATTAGGACAATTAATATATGTATGTATATATGTTAACCACGATATATACATAAGCATATATTTTCAGTCTTATCCCTATTTAAAAAAGAATAAGGACAAAAAGGAAGAAGCCTACTGTAGGCATGCAAGGGATAAGGGAAATAAAGTATACAAAATATAACTTTGTTAGTGTTAGTTATAGGTAAAACAAACACAGATTATATATTTCAATGTTTTAGGGTCTGCATCAATGGGCAGACAGTTTAATCTAAAAATGGACCTTCCAGTGAAAGAGAGTAAGACCAAACTTTTCTCCAAATATTACACTATAGTCATTTCCAGCTGCCTATAGCTATAGAGTTACATTTTTACCATAGGATAGAAATAAACTTTTTTGTCTTTGGTTATCCTTTCATCTGTTTCAGTGTGGATGATGACATAATAAAAACCATTTAAATGTACAGATGTTTGTGAGGGAATCTGTTAGGGGAATCACTGAGAACAACCGAACTACAGTAGATAATAAATTATTGGAAGGGCAGGGGATTGAGCCCTGATCCGAGGGTAGTTTTACAGCAAGGGCTTTGAGCATTAAATCAAGAACTGTAAATACTCGTCAATGTGCCTTAGACTTCACATGACAGCCCAAGATAACATGTTTTACTATCATATGCTTAAAGTGTCTCACTCTGTCATCATGTTGACGTGATTGAGGGGTTCTTTGTATCGTACATTACTGGCCTGTTTAAATGTCTTACTTTTTTATCCTCTATAAGATGAACCACTAATTCATCAGATAGTACAGTAAATAAGTTGCATGGTTTTATACTAGACTGTGGTTATAACATATTGTTTTACTGGGGCCTAATGTAGCAAAGTATGCTAATTCTGCTAGCATGCTAATGCTAACTATTAGTAAACAGAGCTTTCCTAAGTGAGCTGATGTTTGTTACTCTGCTGTGGTTCAGGTTCACAGTTTGGGCTTTAGAAAAATCTACTCCACAATCTCCAAAGCTTCCTATAATTATTCTGAGAGTCCACAGCAAAGGAAATCAAAAATATAAAGGTGCACCATTGAACCTGAGCTGCCAAACAGAACAACTGCACCTAAGTTAAAGCAAGAAAATGAGAATCAAACTGTAGTTCTGATAGTTAATTTTCTGTGATTGTTTGCATTTAAAATACTCAATATTTCTCTTGGACAGCATATGTTTTAGATATTTGATATCTTGTTGTTGCTTCTATGCTTTGTATTCTTATTTTTAAAAGGGAAACGTTAAATTGATATGAGCAATAGATATGAATAAAGTTGTATTTCAATAATAATTTCTTTACTAAAAGAAAAGGCTATTTGGGTTATATTTTTCTAAATCAAATAACTGATTTTGAAATTCAGAATGAACTCCATAAAGTTTTTATATTTGCTGGCTTCGTGTCTTTAAAACTCCTCTGGTGGGATCTTTACCCGTGGAGAAATTCTTTAATTAAACCACACTTGCAAACCTGTTTGAATGGATCGTCATACCACAGAATCAAAGACGCTCTTAAGTTCAGATTTTGACAGCGCTACTCTAAAAGTCATTGATTTATTTGGGGACTACTAAATAGACCTGCCGGTGTGCTTTTGATCACTGCCCTCCTGCATAAATAGGACGAGGTTAAGAAGTTTAAGTGATCATACTTTCTCTTTCACATTCTCCTTTTGTGGGATTCTAGATTCCATCAAAAACATTTTCATCCTTAAGAACCAAAGCATCCTGGGACTTTCACACCATTCAGTTTTAAATGGTTTTATTTTTACGCTACATGTACAGGATGCAAATCCTCCAGAAATATTGTAATAAAAGAACTTTTTAAGTAAAATCTCAAAAACCCAATCCAGTTCAATTATCCCAATCTCCTATTAATACTTACAGATATAGAAGTGCATGCTTTAAGATAAACATGCACGATCTTTGTTTTTGACTTATTTTTAAGCAGGAAGAAAGACATTCTTCAGTTGTTTTCTGGGTTTCTGCTTTGATGCAGTTACAGGTCAGATGTCTATTTTAGGATACTTTTTAGTTTAGATAGGATTTTCTTAACCCAGTAGAAAATAGATATTGACAGTAAAGCAGCTGAGATATGAACATTTTATAAGCCCTATGGTGAAATTTTAGAAGTTATACTAATGCAACTACAGTAAATTAGTAGGCAGAACTAAACATCTAAAATATTCTGTCTGTTACCTTGGATTTATTCCCTTTCACTGGAAAGGTCACAGAGTATGTATTTCATTGAGAATTCAGCTGTGTAAGCTTTCCTCTTAGGGTTCTTACAAACAAATCAACTAGGGTTTACAAAATAAGTTGTAATATTACTCAAATACATAATTTAAAAACAGATCGATTTTGCATTATGTTCTTTATTTCTTCATACGGATAGTGTCTGAAGTTCAGAAAAAAAGAAAAAGAAAATAAGAGCAAAAATATATATAAAAATAAATATATTCATAAAATAAATACATATTTGGTTGACCTCATTGGGTGAAAATGTTAAAAAATTTCAGGAGGGGGAAAAGAAAGGGTAGTAAAAATTTGCTACACATTTTTGTATAAATATATACAAAGAGAGGGCTAAAAGAAAAAAAAATAGGTGGAGTTTTTCAGCTACCTTGGAATTGATGGAGGATTGGACTTTGAGTTAAGCAAACAGAATAGAAAGAGTAACGGAAAACCCAGGGCAAACCAAAGTGTAAGACAATTAGAATGATATCTACCATATAATGCAGTTTGTTTACCATAGCGTGTCCAATGCCTGCGTGCTTTAGGAGAAAACAGGGGGAAGGAGAAAGAAAAAATAATGATGAACCTTAAAAAAAAATTAAAAAAACATATCTTAACCCCCAAAAAAGTGGGATAGAATTGCCTGTAGCAAAAGCAGCGTCTCAGTTCAAAGGCAATATGAGGCTAAAAAATAGATTAAAAAAATGTAAAAAGACTAATATCTTCTTTCTTTTTGCTTTAAAGCATCCAAATAAAGAAATAAAGAAAGCAACTGTAAGTGGCTAGTTTTCAAAAGGATCTTAAACAAAAAAAAAAAATCATCCAAAAAACAAAGGAAAAGGAGAGGATACAGTACATTTGTTAGTATGTAAGTCGCAATTTAGGTAGAAAAAAACAACAGATGGTAAACATTCCGTGAATGACACAGTGTTAGTTGTAGAAATCATAAAAGGTAAAGGAAAAAAAATCACTAACGAAAAGAATCAAACTGGAAAGAATCGGAAGCTTGTTAGTAAGAGAGACAAAAGTTAGCAAATCAACCTCCACTGGGGGAAGATAGGGCTTCAGGGGATTTTTAAAGGGGATGTTTATGTGGAATTGGGAAGGAAATAAGGGAAAAGTACATCAATATTAGTATCCATGGTGACAGACTGATGTGGCCAGCAGGGTTCTCTATTAATAGGGACTAGGTAATTTCTGAAAGGCCTTCTTTTTTCTTGGCACAGCCAATTATTTAAGATGACTTACAGAGAAGGGAATCTAACTGATGGCAACTGCAATACATGAAACAAGAAATAAAGAAATTATTGCATAGTTTAATACATAATTTATTCTATAACATGAAGGTTGATCTCAAGTGTACGGATGTGCTGTCATTGAGTTCATTCAGGGAACTCCTGAAAAGGAAACAAACACCTTCAGAAGAGAAAAATGGTAGAAATATTTCACACAATATCCAGCTGCTGCTTTCTGAAAGGAAAAGAAACTCTCATTAGTTACAAAAAAAAAATTACCATTAGTAATGTGCAGACCAGTGTTAAAATATCAATACCTCCATTACCAGAACTTTAGGCTCTAAAATGGATTCTAAAATCGATGCTGTCGATGCTGGTGTCATTTAAATTCATGTATATTAACAGTAGAATTGTCTAATCTCATGCATTTGGTAGCTTTTATGTTTTCTTCTGCTTGGTACAGCAATTGTAAGAGATTTAAGAAAAATCAATTCTGTGAAACATTATGATATTTCAATAGAGGATATCGATATTGATTCAAAATACAGCAGAATTGATTTTAAATGTATCAGAATATTTACAAACAATCTTAATATTAACTTTATTAGTTTTATATAACTCCTAAAGCCTTTGGCCGATAGTTGGCATTGGCTGGGGAATGTATCAGGATATGAAATCGTTTTGTGACACATGTATTGTAATATGTATTGTACTGTCAAATACCTGGCAACTAACACCCCTAGTTGTTGGTAACGCTTCGGTACAGCGTTCTTCCACTGCTCAGTCACTCAGTTGCTCAGATGTTCCACATGTAGCCAAGATTTAACCTTATAATGTTTCTGGAAAAACAGTGGGAAATATTTCCAACACAACAAATCTGTGAAGCACCTCAAGTTAAACCAAAACCAGAATATGCAGCGTTAATAATGAGCAAGAGGAAGAGAGCACAGTGTGAGGTGCTGCAGCAACTGCCTGGGCAATGCAGACGTCTCTGGGGGAGTTAGATGGTACTTCAGGGTGGAACAATCCAGGTACAGAGGGAGAAAACATGGAGCTTTAGACTAAACAATGTGCATTGGAGTTTTTCATATTAAAAATTGTGAGAAAATAGACTTCATGCATGAACATATAGCTCCATGAGTTCAGCCTGGATTAATGTGTATTATTATGGTCATCTTACTCCAGCAGAAGCGCATTTAAACCATTTAAATGCCTTAATCATTTTAATAGGATTGGCTGTCATTAAATTATCCAGATATTTAATTTTGATTAAAAAGCTAGGTTAAACTTTAAAAACGTTATAGTAGATAGAATAACAGCTTATAAAATGCATTTCTATTATTTTCTGTCTAATGTGCTATAATTGTTCATTTAATATTCCAAAGGAAAGTACTGACACGTTTGGCCAATAGTTGTGACATTTATTCATTAAATTAAGTATTTTAATGTTCATTTAAACCAAACCCATCCAGTATTTAAAAACATTGAACTTGTTTTATACATTTGCCAAACAAGTTTGGTGTATTAACATACTGTACTGTATATAAGTACTGTATCAATTGGTGATATTTCTCATTTTTAGTCTATTTCTGTGTATTTAATGACTTCTTAACAATGAAACATCATTAGATATTTTCTACCATTAGATATTTTAAACATTATATTTCATGCATAATGCAAATTACATATGCATTATTAGTTGTACAGTTTAGCTTTTAGTAGCTTCTACAGCTGTTTAGAATTGACTGGAATTCTAATTGGAGGACAGTTTTTTATCTGTTTTTTCCTTTCAGACATTTAAGACTTCCTTTAAACATGTACTCTTACAATAACAAAATGGTTGCAAGAGACACAATAAAACCTCTTGTATAAACAAAAAACTTGAAAAATTGAAAAAATAAGCCAAATATGTAGAAACTCAAGAACTTATGATCATAGTTGATTTTATTATTGGTTATATTGTGTTCTTTTACAAAGTGCATCAGTGTAATTTGATAAAACCACAACAAAAAGAGCTGAAGTAACAGAAAAAACTAACACCATTTAGTTTAAAGAACATTCAGTCTTGAAATACTGTATGACTGTCATTTATGAAAACAGGAGAGCTAAAATAAAAATACCACCAGTCTCAAGGAGGTTTGAAAGTAGAGGAGTGGATGATCAAGGGGCTATTGTCTATACTTAATTTAATATTTGTACATTAAACCTCTACACTCACAACAACTAATTAGTTTTAAGAGAGACACTGAAATATGTTTTTAAAACCAAAACTTAATTTAACTGGACAATTTACACAAAAATCTATCTGGACAAAACTGACAGTCTTAAACGCTGCAGCAGATGTGTTTTAGGGACTTAGATTCCAAGTTGTTGGATGTGCTGTAATTATACACATGTAGCACATGACACTTGCAGCTAAATTTAATATTACTTTTATTTAAGTGGGATGTTTTGAAAGAAGTCCATCTCATGGAAACCCCACAGTAGATCCATTTCAGTTTATACATATGCATAAATTGTTTATGGTAAACATTCAGTTTCAACAAAGTGAGACCAACGCCATCAATGATGGATACTTTCTCAAGGGACAGAACAAAAACCAAGTGTGTGAATAAAGTATAAAGAAAGCCAGCAAATTTTATTTGGATTTGGAGTCATCGTTCCAGATTCGAAGCTGTTGAATATGTTTGAAGGGAATAAATCAGAGGATCCAGGGACTAAAAGACTAAAAGCATAAGCAATGAGCTGCAGTGAGGATGATGACCAGTTATTTAAAATAGTCCTGCCCTGAATTATGGACAACTTTAAGAATGAAAGGGACTTAGATTGACTAGCAAAAAAATAACTTTTTGAACTGCTTTGTAAAGTTTACCAGCCTAATAAACTGTTCTAGCCTTTTTTCCTACAGTGGTCGGAATGCTTTCTCTGACTTGGGTTTTATCTCTGTGTTTTGTATGTCAGCGCTTCACAAAAGGTGTAGGAAGAATGTGTTCATGCTTTTTGTGTGGGAGGTGGATCTGAGTGGTCACCATAAACAAAATCCTCCCCAAGAGGCTAAATGGCCGATGTTAAACTTTGTGCACACCCACTCTTTGATACTCAGTCAAAGTAAAGAGCTGTCACCTATCACCCACTGTCTCTAATGATGCCTCTTAATCCATTAATTAATAGAAAAAAAGATTCAGCAGTGGGTGTGAATCTGCATATAAGCACCGCAATTTGCTTTCATGTGTATGAGCTGCAGAAATAACAGCCTTTCGGAATGAAAGAATGTTTATAACAGAAATCTTGAATAGTTAAAAACACGATGAATGATTGATTTACTCAAACAGACCACTGAAAAAAGAGACAATAGATTCCCACTGTTTGGATTTTGAAATTATGTATGTGAACTGTCACCTATAATATCGATTTTAATCTCCTCATTCACAATTATGATTACATTTAGTTATACAGATAACCGATTGATTGGTTATCTTTCCAACAAAATTGGAATCAGTGTAGTTTAAGAAAACGACAACAAAGATAACTGAAGTTGCAGAAAGACAAAACAAACGGTCATTAAGTTTCCAGAACTTGAGTTATGACTGCAGTTCAAAAAACGGGGTAACTAAAATAAATTCACTGCCAGTGTCGAGGTGGTTTTAAAGTAGATGTGTGAGAGATTAAGGGGCTATTGTAAACATTTTTACAATAGGCCTGAGAAATATAATTACTGATGAAAAAAAGTCCTTTAGTGTAAAGATCAATCATGCAGACAGTCAATCTTTAGTCTTGCTTTTGTTCTCCAACAAATGGTAGACCAGAGGATCTTTGTAGCTTCTGGATTTCTGTCATTACTCAGGATGTTTTCAAAGGTCTAAAAAAAGATGTGAGGACAAAACCACTGCAGATTGGATAGAGGGGAAAGTGACATATTCAACAGAAAGAAACCATTTGTGAATCCTATTTCATACCTCTCCCGAAGTGACTCGGAAATGTCCGTTTCTACCAGGGTGCAGGTGCTGTGTGGTCACAGTATTTTTAGGAATATCTTTGTGTGGCTAATGTCAAAATTTTTAAGAGTCGAGGCTTGGAATAGGGGATTTTTTAGGCTTCCTGGTCAGAATAAGAATTAAACTACCAGAGTGTCAGGCATCCCAGTAGCATTGTAGTGCCAGGTATTTAAGATTAATGAGAGCTAACTAAGATTAATGGCAACATTTTGTCTGTGAGACAGAGAAGTAAAAATGATGCTTTTATGCCTCTGTATGTGAATGTATTGACCATCTTGAGAAAATACCCCTGAACAATAACAGTTATGAGTAGCTATATCTGGCAGTTGATTCCAAGGAGAGTCTGAAGTTTCCTGCAGGTTCCTCATCTCTCCCTGAAAGCCAACATGTTTGGAGCCCCTGCTGTGACCCTCTCTGTAATTGACCCATGTGGGAAAATGAAGGCTGGGTATACTGATGCTACTGATGGCGGATAAAGCTCCCCCATGCAGTAAACAACCACAGGCCAAGAAAAACAACTTTGTGTTGCATCTGTCTCAAATGCCCCCCTGGGATGAGAAATCTTCATATGTTTGTAGTGAAGGATGCTGCCAGAAGAGAGAGGAAAGGAGCTAATTATAATACCACAAACACTGCAGCTATCTCTGTAGGTGTGTGAGCTGCCACTGTGGCTCTGCCAGCATTTACACAGAAACCCGCTGGATGCCGTACAGACTGGAATAAGATGGAAAATGATGTCTTGTTGAGTTGCTGATCTTTCTCACACCCATCTCAGTGGCCTTTACTGAACTGTGACCACGAGCGAATAAGCAGAATAAATATTTAATGACAGTGCTGTGAAGATGATCAATGGATAGCACAGGGGAGCCAGGATTCCCAGGCTGGATAGATTCATCATTGTAACCGGCAAAGTTCAGAGACTGATGGCCATTCTCTTGCATATCTCTATTTTGAGGCTTTGAAAAATAAGAAAGGAAAGCTGTTTGCTGTTATTGTACAACAGGAAAGGAGGGAGATATATGTTATTCATTACTGGTGAAAACCGAATGTATGATTAGTAGGACAACAATTTCAGTAACAGCATGAATGGAAGTGTCTATATCGTAAACACATGCTTGGTGATGTATTTATGCTTTTGAAGAAAAGGCAGCTCTGTTTTGATAACACATCCCAGTGACCCTGTCTAACAATGCAATCCCGTCCTTTGAATCAGAAAGGCTCTTTTAGCTTCATTTGCTTCAGTGTGCATTCCACCAATCTAGCATTCAGTCTAGTCCGCCTCTCTGAGCGTCTGGCTTCACTTAATGGAAGCAGGCAGACGGGCTTCAGGTGCAAATATAAATGTCACTGCAATTATGTTGGAAAGAAGTCAGCAAACAAACAACATAAGGGTGTGCACAGCTCTAGCGCTGTTGAAGTGTGTGCATGAATTCTGCAGCAGAACATTTCGTCTGCTGCAGTGAACTTGTCTGTTTTCCGTCCTTTTCTGTGGTTTCTTTTTTCCAATCAATGCTGCTAATTCTCCCCCATTCTGGAATGTTTCAAGGTAAAGATAGAGGCACAATTTTATATATTTTCTTAAATCTAGATGATTAAAGTGTCATATTAATCTATCAAATCTTTATTAGGTAAAAAACAACAACAACCTGGCAATGATCTTTTACGATTCACTCTCTCTGCAAGTATTTATGGTACTCAGACTGAACTAAACAGACACGTGGTAGTGTTAATACGCTCAAAAGTTTTTACAATCTTTCTTGTTACTGCAAAATTATTAATGTTTTGTGACAACATGATGAAAAGCACAGTACAATTTTAAAAGGGGGAAGGTAGGGCCACTCTGAAAAACAAAAAATAAACAAGGTGCCAATGGACGAATACATTTCTGCAAAATACTTAGTAATTTAGGATTTTTTTGACATATTTGCAAGAAAGCACATGCATGTTAAAGCTTTACAGATTTAGCAGGAAACAACGGGATCATTCCAGGACTAATAGCACCAAACCTAGGCTATTTGAGGAAATTTTCAAATTGGTAATCTATAGAAATAATCCAAATATATGATCTGACAATGTAAAAAATATTCTTACATGTCTTTCATCATGGGAAATTATGTACATATGCCTTGTAAACCATGTTACATTTTAACATCAGAATATCCAAGTCTTTCTAAACATTATTTTTAGACATTTCTAAAATATACTCCCAGGTGGTTAAACAGTTTTGTTTCATACATACAGATCATTTCTTCTAAAAACAAAACTAGCTGTTAAATAAGGGCTTCAAAGAACTTTAACAGCTTCATAAAGGTCCAAAACACAGCATTCAGGTCACACACAAAGTTCTCGAAATGTTTGAGTGATAAACATCAAACCAGGTATAACTTTAAAAGGGTTTATATTAAGGCATAATTGTGTAATCCAATGGCCTACTTCAAGTCCAGACAATAATCTGTGGTAACTGGAGCAATTCTGCCAGAAAACAAAAACAAAAAGAAAAGGGTATACATTTTATACTCCAGACATATCCAAAAATAATTGTTAAAAAATCTGGTTGTATCAATAGTTGTAAATGTCCACTTTTCAAATATGCTTCAAAAGCTTTTATTTTGCATGTCCTTTTGTGGTTCTCTAACTTTAAAAAATTAATAATAGTTTTTGCTTTTGAATGTAAAACCAACAAAATGTCAAAAGTACTAGTTGTGAATATGTAGTAATGAGTAGATCTGCATATTTTACCAGGGTAGTATAAATCACTATATGGCCTATAATTGAGAAAAAGAAGAGATTCATTGTGTGGCTTTTACTTCTAACTTCCCTGTTTCATGTGAACTGGTATTCTTTCCAGCTTTTGAGCTCATAGCAGCTGAACATGAATATGCATGTTTAAAATAGAGCTGGCTGCAGCTGTTCACTCTTGCTTGGACTAGTATGATCATCCGGAAACACTTCGTATGAGAAGTAGTTATAACAGAGCGCTTTTACAAAAAGCAAAAAGAGAGCATGCATCGAAAAACAAGTCAATCTGTTAAAGAAAAGGTTAACAAAAGACAGCAATTACTGTCAGTGTGTTGTTTATATGTGGAATTAAATTGAAATGCTGTCATTTTAGAGACATTGTTTAAAACTACCACAAATATGACAGTTTGTTAACAGTGGTGCCCCAGACATAGAACTATAACAAGCAGAATAAACGATGGTCGTTGTCTCTCTGTTTTATTTAAAAGATTTTTTTAAAAGATTTCAGCTCTTTAGTTATTTAGCTCAGATTTTAGATTCATAATTCAGGATCATTTGATTAAACTTTAATTACAATTTTTGGAGACTTTAAAGGACTTCGTTAAAGAAGAACCATACTGTTAATTATTAAACTTTAAATTCTTTAATAAATTTATAACATTAACTCTATATCTTGGTGATGAACAACAGGAGGCCTATGAGGTGTTTAGAGCCCAAAAAGCTTAGTGGGATTTATGTAATGTTAAACCTTCAAAATAATATATATTTTTAAAATAGTTATTACACAAGAACACTTCATTACAGTGTAATTGCAGATATAAATGGAACCACCAAAGGTATTTGCTTGTTGATCATTGCTGATCATTCCCAGTTTGGGGAGTCTAGGAGCTATGGCTTCCCACAGTACCACTGACAGACCAGGATCAGAAATTATCCTACTTTGAGGATCACCTGGAAAACACAGGTAAGACAAGGAGGCACTGTGGAGCTCAGATAGGAGCAGAACAAGAGGCCGGGCAGGGGGAGGTGGCTGACCTGGACCAGAAGAAAATAAACTGTGAATTATTTAACAGTCTTTCTAAGGGCTGAATTAAAATCGATTGTTAAAAAGCCACCCCTGAACCTTTTAGGAGCATTTTTTACTTCATTCTATGTCAAAATAAATTTTCTATATTTCAGTGTGACTGAAAATAGCCTTGTCTCTTCTGCACTCCCTCACCCTATGTTGCAACTTGATGAAGTTTCTGATTTGTTGAAGTAATACCAATCGATAGAAAAGTTCAGATATTTGAACTCAGGGAAAATTTGCCTTGCATCTACAGAGCAACACAAGAAATCTCCTTTCTATGGCATTGCTCCTGAATGTGTAAATCACTCTGTCAGGTTAAGTAATTGTTTTTTGGTTTTAATACACTATAAAAGCTTCAGTTCTTCTTGGAATCCTTTTCACAAGTTTTATGGCACTTTTATTCATTCAGAAGAGCAGCTAAGGTCCACTCTAACTCATACAAAAGGGATCAGTGCTCTTTGCAAACCAGTCACATTATATCTACACAAACTCACTCACTAATATTGATATTAACCTTGAGTTTTACTCTGATACAGAGACACAGTGGAATACCCAAAGGCCATCTGCAAAGTATTCCTACAAAGCTGAAATAATTAAATTGTTCAAAATGAGTTATTATGCTAAAGCAAGAAGAGTTTCTTTTACCAGAGGCCCCAGTCCAACTCCTGAAGAACAGACTCCCTCCATAGTCTTCGCTTCATCAGACTTGAGTCCCCTGACTTATTGTAGTCAGGGGAGTGATATTCTTCTGGGAGCTTCCAAATATCAGCTTAACAATTGGTTTCCAGAAATGAATCATTCATCACACAGCTCTCAATAAAGTGGGAATGACACCCCAGCATTTGACCTATGGCATTGTACTTGTCAAAGAAGTGCCTCAGACTACATTTAGCCAGTCACACATTAATACTGGTAAGCTTTGTAGCCACAGCTGGCCTTGGGCAGACAGACAGACAGATACGAGGTTGCCAACAAATCTGTGCCACAGAGCCCTGTTACCACCAACAGCAGACAAGGTGGGTGAAGTGCTTTGCCCATTGACACAATGACTGAGACCAATGGAGCAGAGGCTTGAATCAACAAACCCCTAATGTCTGAGCCACTGCCACCCTTACCCATTCAGCTTGATCCATTTTATCAAGCTCTCTAATGAATATTCTTCATTTAATGACTAGTCTCCATTATCCTAAAGGCCACAGGATGGTTAGAGATCTGTTGCAGTTGAATTTCCAAAGAGTTGGTGACCTCTCCACAGAATGTACCTCACTTTGTGCTGACTCTGCTCTGCAATGTTTTGTTCTCAACAGCTTAACTGTTTGTATAATGATAGAAATTGAAAACAAGGGGATATTAAGCAATGAAGTTTACCCCTAACACCGAGCACTGCCCATTCTTTCCCAAAATCTCTGCAGAAGCAGTCTGCCTGTCTACATGCTTGGCTTTAAACATATGCGGGCGTGGAAAGTCCTAGAATAACAGAATTCAATAAATTGGATAGGTGACGATACATTTGGCGGTAGATATTAATCATTTCAGGAAGTTTTTTGAACAAAATCATTGCATTCTCATTTACCCATGTACATATTTTAAAAGTGATACTTAAGCTCTGTTAATAGTACCCAAAGGATATAGAATAGAATAGAATAGAATAGAATAGAATAGAATAGAATAGAATAGAATAGAATAGAATAGAATAGAATAGAATACTTACTAAGGGATTTGGTGCTCCTTTTATAACATTTTAGCAGCTCTCTCCTATGAGGGCATTTCAGATTTTCTTCTTTTGTTTTTAAAGTTTTATAGATTTGTAGGTTTTACTATAACTAGATCAATACCATTTCTTGTATTTTGAAGTAATGCTATATTTAAGTGTCCCCCTTTTCATTGTAAACCACTTATAAATTGATGATACCATTAGATGGCAACATGAAAATATGTTAAACTACAGGAAAACAAGTCGGTCTAACATCTGTGATTGAGCTCCTTTACAATATTACTCAAAATCTAGTTTACCTTCTTTTAAAAATGGTAAATATTTTCTAAGACAACTTGTGTTTTTCTAACACTCACTATTTTTTTCTGCATTTGTTTGCATCTCATCCTGTACTAATCCATGAACTCCATCTCAATCTTCTATCTACATCTATCTCAGTAACATTTTATCACTTGTTTCCACCTGTTTGAATGTGCTAATGGCAACGAGATCTGTTATCAGATTATAGGTTTGCGAAGCAGGGGCATGAATAAACATTAAAATGCTGGAGCAGGTAGTGGCAAATGAAGCTGATGAGAAAGTGATTGTGCACAGGGGTTGCAGGGAGAAATACTAATGGCTTGAAAATATGATGCAAATTACCTTTTTTCCCCCTCAATGAAATGCAAAAAGCTACCAGTTATAAAATCAAACAGCTGGGCTTGATGTTTTAACACAAGGCTTTTGTAGTTCGGGCTTGAGCTGTCTGCCTGCGATCAGAGGAGGAGAGGACACACAGGAAGAAAAATGACATCCTAAAAGCACAGCCTCCCACAGATATATGACGACTGCACTCCCACATCCTCGCAGCGTGGCTGGAGCACATTAGGAATACTTAAAATGTCATTGGCAGTAAATTGAGAAAGGATTACAGGGGTGTTAGTGCACCATTATGTTCATCAAACAAATCCCCTACCAATGCTTGTCTTGAATAGCAATTCCATATCATCATAAGAGAGCGTGTTATATGGGTTGCAAAGAAGATCTCTAAATAGTATTCTTTCTTTCGCTGGTGGATCTTCAATCATTTTGATAAAAAAATGCATTTTTATCACATTTTTCTGAACCCTACAAGTAACGGGGATTAATCTTAAACTTTAGCGTATTGAATAGTCACAACTCTAACAGTGTAAGTTTAGATGTATAAGTAACTACCACTTGGCTTCATGACATCTTGTGTTCTTTCTTGTTGAACTTGCTCCTACAAAGATCAAAAAGTCGGCTCCTGCTTAATCAACAAAACCTTTTATTAATCATATCACAGTATCTAACTGGAGCAGTAATGTGGACATAAAGGGTTAACACTGGATCAGAGCCAGAGATGATTTACTACCAACGGCGTAGCAGACTCTGTTGCTAAGTGACAAATTGCTAGCAAGAATGGGAGCGAGAGATAAAGTGAAAATGAGAGGGGTGGGGAGGGGGGGGAGATGAGCGAGAGAGGAATTGATTGCCTCTTTCTTAGGAATGCTGGCTGCTTCTTGGAGGAACAGTTGTGTAAAAAGATGAGCAAAGCAAAGGATGGATAGACAGAGGGGGTTGATAATTGCAGCTGATCATGCTTAGAAATGGTTGAAAAATGCCCGGAACGAGTCAGAGACCAATAGCAAATACACCTGAAAGAGTAAGGATATTATGGAATTGTTCTAAGTCTGTATCTGATGAGAAGCAGTATAGTGAAAATCATCATACATCATAGTAATAATTGGGCCATTTGAATAATAAATATGGATGTATGTGCAGCCGTAAAGGTTAAACATTTAGGTATCTAAAGAAAAATATGAAAAAGTACATTGAAAAACCTTTATTTCTAGAAGGAATAGAATTATTTCAAAGTACTTTGGTGTTTATATTAAATGCAAAATGGCCCATGACAGGTTCACACAGTCTGTGGCAAGAGAGGATTGTGTAACACTGAAGGAGGGGTACTTTTGAAGTGTCAGCTTTTCCAAAGGGATTGGCTTGTACATAAAATAATCTTTCAACAATTATTACACATTATGACATATATCAAAGACATATAGTTAAAATTTAACAATTAGTTTCCCAAAGGTGGCTTTGTTATCTTTTATTTATAAGCATAGTTCGTTTAAGGTTTCTCATGTGGATTTATGTGGATGCTATACTATGCATGTTTTTAATTTTTTTTTTTTTCTTGAACCTACCCAGGAGCAAGAGAGTAAATTAACCTAGATGGTAAAACTGGTCCTGCTACTAAAAAGTTTGGATGATATTGTATCTACTGTCCCCATAATTGGAACCAATCAAATCAGAAAATGATTCTCCATGATGAAAGTTTAATGTTTTTGGTATTGAAACCCAAGCTTAAAACTCTTTAACTGATTATCATCTTAAAATAAATTCTGTCTGTCAAATACCAGTCAGGGGTAAAGTGTCATTCTTTTGACCTCTTTTGATGTGGAGGCGAAGCTCCAAACTGCAGAATAAAAAAGCTCTTTTGTCTATATACAATCCAGACCCCGACCACACTAATGAGAAAGTTAATATTTGCTGTATGTATACAGGATAGGTTTTTCAGAATCTAGGTGTGAATTAGACCACTGATAAACCGATAATGGAAAAGCTCTCCTTTAGTCTACCCTGT
The DNA here is from genome assembly GCA_034780135.1 of Jordanella pulchra. Lineage (NCBI taxonomy): Eukaryota > Metazoa > Chordata > Actinopteri > Cyprinodontiformes > Cyprinodontidae > Jordanella > Jordanella pulchra. The sequence continues at coordinate 17,687 of JAUZNJ010030862.1, read as the reverse complement.
TGCTTTGCTGTAACTTGCAGTATTGCCCAAATATCTTCAGGCATGCCCCAATAGTCATAAACCAATCACCCCTTAGGAGACATAAATGGAGATTGATATGCTTTAATAGAAAGATTAACAGGGTAAAACATATAAGGCAATCCATGTGTTGATTGTGTATAGCGTAGCATAAATAGGTAGTGACAGCAGGGATTAAATAAATTCTTTCACAACCTTGGACATTCATTTTGTACTGTTATATTGTCAAGCAACAGTATTTTTTAAATTGTCTTAAAGAAGAAACATGCAAATATTATGCCTTCTATTTAATGTGAATGTCTTAGTCAATGTGATCATTTGACAAGGTGGGAAATATTTAATGATCTACATCTTTTAACAAATAGGAAGAAATCCCTTTTTGCCCCTGTACCTTAGTCTCCTACATGGGAGTCAAAGACTCAAACCATCACATCAGTTCTAGTGTTAACTGAATCTTGATAGATATTAATTCAGGAAACCAAGGTGCAGTCTAAAAGAGATGAACATTTCTGGCAGATTATAGAGGGATACCATTTAAAAATTTAGGGGCTGTGGCTGAAAAGGGTCTGTATCCCCAAGTAACAAGTCAGGTCTGAGAATTCAACACAGCATTTTAATGTTGTTTTAAATAACAAAAAATGAACTAGTACTATGTTCAAAACTATCAGTAAAATGTCAAAAACAGTTCTAAAACCAACAGGCAGTCAGGAAAGAGAATGCAAAATTAGAGTGGCGTGCTCACACATATTATCTGCATTAACAGATGGGCTACTAACCAGCCGGAGACTGCAGAGGAGAGACTGGTCAGTTCCACTATAAAGGGATTTGCAGTGATCCCGTCACTAAAGATTAAAGAAAGACTTACCCTTTAAAGGGCATCGTGAGGAAGATAAGGTTTAATTTTGCTAATTAGCCTCAGGTGATAAAAACTACACTGGATTGCTGCCCTTACCTGTATGTGGAATTTAAAGCTACTACTAGGAATTACCCAATGATTCCTCATAAAAGAACAGTCTTATGAGTCCATGGAGCTAACATCTCTGCTACATCAGTGGATCATTTTTTTTTCTAACCAAGTGATCTGTTTAAATATTATATTTAGATACATCCTTGTTATAAAGTTCCCTAACCATGGGCTCCATCAGATTTTATTGGTAAGTAAATATGTATGTCATCTGCATATCAATCAGTGAAAAGGCTTTGATACGAAATCTTCCTGATTTTATTTTTGTCCTTGAAAACATTATAAAATACAAAACCCTTAACATGATCGCAAATGCAGTTAATACTATTCAAAATATAATTCACTGTAGCATAGAGTTAAAAGAAAGTGGAACAGAAATAGGCGTTCCCAAGGCGTCCCAAGGTGTTCCCAGGCTGTCCTGGCCTTGGGATTCCTCTGGAGGAGCTGGTGGAAGTGGCTGGAGAGAGGGAAGTGTGGGCCTCCCTTCTGAAGCTGCTACCCCCGCGACCCGACCCCGGATAAGCGGAAGATGATGGATGGATGGATGGATGGAACAGAAATATAGCTTGTTTAAGTTCTTTAGATATATTTTATCACCTTCACTTACTGGTAAGTATGCTCGCTCTAACTCTCTTCTCTGTGCTTTTTTTGTTGTTGTTATTTAAGTTAGTCCTCTATTTTGTTGTTTATATAAACAATCGGTGTTTTTTGTTCGTTTTTTTAGAATGATGTTTTTTTTCTAATTTGTGCAATTGGTCCAATGAATTTAAAATATAGCAGCATGCAACAAATTCTCTCCCTCTCTCTACATATATATATATATATATATGGGATCAAAAACAGCTGCAAAGCTCCTTTAATTCTGTGCTCTAAGGAGGAATATCCTCTATTTTTTTATATATTTCAATACGCTTCTTCTTTTCTTTCAAGACTTAATTCATAAAGTAGTTTCCATTAAGTATAACCAGGAACCTTTTCATCTATCTTGTGCAGCGAACTGGAGCAATTTGCATCTATTTATCAAGTTATTGGGATTATTATCTCTTCAGTAACAAACAAGATGGATACGGAAGTTACCATATAAATAGACTTTTTATTAAGCATAAGCTTGGCTATACTGATGGAAAAGGCACCCATTTTGGGGGTTTATGTGGTCTCTTAAAAGCCCTTTTAACAGAAAAGAGTGATCAACAAACCTTTTTAAGATTTTTTCCTATCCACTTAAATTACAAAACTGCTGCTGTAAATACACAACTGCTGATGTGTATTTCTATTATTAGTTATGTTTTTTTTGCTTTTGATTAGGACTTTCTTTTTAATTTTATTATTTGTCATTTTTACAACATGAACTCTGATGTTTTAAAATAACCTGAAGCCTACATCAGACGTCTTACAAACCTAAACACAGACATCTGTAGTAGTTTTAGCAGAGCTGCACTTCCTACTTCAAAACAAAGCAATAAAAGATATCTAAATACAAAATGAACTTGTTTTAGGCCCCTGTGAGACAGTTTTAGAAATTTCAGTTAGCTAAATTATATATGAAAACATTTTGTTGATCCATTTTATCCGGAGTAAAAGTAAAAAAACAGAGGCAGATTGGAAACAAGAAAGGGCATGAATAGAGATGGCTCATACTGCTGGAGAGAAAATGAAAAAAACAAAAAGTGTAATAGTAATACAGAAAGGAAAATGTAAGATATTAATATCAAGGGTCTATCCCTCTCTGCAGAGTGAATAAGCTACTGACCCAGATCTGTGACACAATAGTTGTTGCATCTTCAGGTTGTAAAGTCACGTTGGGGATTTCAAAGAAAGCTAGTCTTTGTTCTGTGTAGCACAAAATCAAACTGCTGTCTCTTTTCCTGTTCTGCCCTGATCCTCCCACTGCTCTGATACTCCAAGTCTCATAGCAGCACTACGCTTCATTTCCCACTATCTGTTGTTCACACTGTTCCCTCCTTCTTCTCCAAATAAAAGTAAAAGCGCAAAAGTGCACGTTTCATTCTTCATGCTGGTTTAGGATTTAGGTTAGCTCTAACTGCAAGCAATGTCTTATGGGCTTTGAAAGCCTGCCGAAAAAAACAAAGGCTCTGTTAGGATCAAGCCTGTAATCACCAAGTTAGAGAGTTGGCAAGAGAGAGTAAATCATTTAGAATGTTTTTTTTATCTTTCTGACAGACTGAATAGAAGCCAATGAAGACCAAGGATGCAAATTGTCAAATTTCAGAATGTGATTAAACTAATGATGGTAAAGTAATGCAATTAATAATAAACAGGACAATGATTAAAGACTTTTTTTACTTGCTTCTTCACTTCTTTGTTCCTGCAGAAAAAAAGTTAAATCTTATAACATTACTTCCTTTCCATTGCAATTTTAATTGCAGCACAGCTTCTACCAGATTTTTGACAAACATTCTGCTCAAGTCCTTTGCTTGTCTGTCCTTTTTATATTGAGGGTATTGAAAGGAATTGTTCTGTATGGATGTGTTCGGAAATATTTCATGAAATTAAGCCTTTGGTCAAAATCAAAGCTAGTGTCCACATCTCAGAAATCTTTTCTTCTGAGAAACACATTTTCTGCCTCAAAGCTTCATACAGCTGAGGGGTTTGAGATTTATCCCAAACAGCAGTTTCCTCTAATAATTATAGATGGTACATCAGTTTGTAAAAAACAAAACAGGTTAATATCTGTAAACTGACAGCAGATAATGATAAGTAAATGGCATCATAACTTCAAATCGGAAGCTCTCAACATAGATTTTTATGGCAATGAATATTTAGATTATAATTGTAAAAATCTACAAAGAAACAGGTGCCCCAATAAAATTAAGCCTCAAGGCTTCAAAGAGACTTGTTGGAATTAAAAGCAGGATCTGATAGGATATACTAGATCATTATAGCTCAAGTTCACCTTCTGGTTCTAACTAAATTAGCTTGTCAAAACATCTTTCACATAAATTAATTTACAATGCAACACCAACTAAAAGTTTGCATTCTTTGTTAAAGGCTCAAGAAAACCATTTAGTTTAAATTTCATTTTGTATGACAACATATACGTACATGTTATATGTCAAGTTAATTTGAATTAACTTCAATGGGAAACTCAAAAAGACTGAATCTGAAAATTGTGAACAAGTTACTGTGCCAGACTGCTAGTTGTAGGATGACTATGTGTCAATAACTGTTTACCGTCTGACCCATTTCCTGAATGTACCACTCTCTTTATCAATGTATATCAAGTTATTAAACTCGTAAAATTTTTCACCTTATCATTTTTACAGTTTAGAGTCCTATTAATTAATGAGAAGCCAGAGGATTTGCTAGTATTGCCAGCTATATTTAGCAAAAGAACATGAGTATAAACACTCCCATACCTGTTGTGCACTGCTGGTAAGCTGGCCCACAGATGAATACTTCCCTTTTCCAAAGGAGCTGCTAGAATCTGCTGAGTAAAACTGTGAAGCCAGTGGACCGCCTTTTACTGGTTCTGCCGCCTGCCTAGTGGCAGCAGCTACTGGCTAACTGCCGTAGCAACAGGGTTATAAAATTAAGCCCTCCACAGTTTCAACAAAAACTCTTCGAGGGTAGCCTGCGGATGACCTGACTGGACCGAGG